>JADBJO010005382.1:152500-163619 GCA_016801955.1 Conus betulinus | reverse complement strand
AAGAGTTTCTTGGAGGGCAATTAGCATCGGCCTGGCCTCACGGCACAACAGCTGCAATTCTTCATAATTGGAAGACAGTCCCCTGATATTCCAATGTATGATTGAATCCATTGTGGATGAGTCCATCATAAATGAAATATGGTGTTTCTCTCCGCTTTTTTCTCTCGATCTGATACAATTTTGTTTGGCGTTTTCTTTTTAGGTGGCGACTTGGTCTTTCCTCCAGAACCGCCAGCTCCCTTGTTGACAGCTGTAGGGTGCCCTTTGGGAGGATTTTGAGGGGGTGGTCTTGTCTTGTACTTCAACGACTTCCACTCTCTGCCGCTCTGAAGTGCCCTGTAGGTCTTTTGCCCCCTGGTGGTCTGGGGGCGGGAGTAGGCTTTGAAGACTGACTCGTATCTGAAGGCGACGACTGCTGGGGTTCATCGCATGCAGTGGTTCTGCCTGAGGCTACAGACTTGGTTTCTGGCTCTCTCTCGGCAAACGAGGACTCCACCGTCTGCACTCCGATGCTGACTGTTGTTGGCTTCTTTACTGCAGCTGCAAACGAGAGCCCAGCAGTGGTTTGACTTTTCATAGCAATCTTTTTTCGCCTCAAAAAACGGGATTCGCTGTTCAGTCTTTATTCTCTGAATTTCCTTTCCTTTAACCAGTTTGGACAGGTCTTCGATGATGATGGGTGCTTGCCTCCACAGTTGGCACAGAGTGGTGGACTGTCACACACACCCTGGTGGACTGGCTGGCAGCAGGTACCACACACCTCTTCCTCCGTACATCTATCCCTCACATGGCCGTACCTCTGGCACTTGAAACAGCGCAGAGGTGATGGGATGTACAGTGACACTGAAACTCTCAGGTAGCCCACCGTAATCGACTCCGGGAGAGAAGTAGAGCAGAAGGTCAAGAAAAGGGTGTCAGTTGGAATCCTGTCATTGCCTTTACGCACAAGCACACGATGAACGTGGGTCACTCCTTGAGATGCCAGCTCTGACTTGATTTCAGCCTCCGACACTCCTCTCAGATCTCTGCACCGGATTACTCCTTTCGAAGAGTTCAGAGATTTGTGTGGAGACACTTTGATCGGTCGATCCCACTAACGTTGTTGATTTTAACAGCATCTCGGAGTGCAGCTTGGATGAGCACTCAATCAGAAGTGACCCATTCCTCAGTCTCTTGACGCTCTTTGGCTTCCCGCTGAGGCCATTGATTCCCTTCGCAATCGCAAAAGGACTCAGGCCTGACAGAGGTCTATCTTCATCTGCTCCCTCCACAATCAGCCAGCTGGGCCAGAAGCCTGAAAGGACTCTCGTCTCATGTTCCGAATCCGTGTCCGTCTCTGTTTCTGAATCCTGCCTGTGTCTTTTTTTTTTTTTTTTGTGCCATGGTGTATTCATTAGAATTCATCTCTTTTGATTCCCACCCGCCATCGAGTCCCAACAAGGGGGATGCCCATTTTATACGGAATTCCAGTATATCTGGGCACCAGGACTTCAAAGGAGATATACACAGGCCTGAAAGCATCCCTGCCACAGAAGCTCCCAACCCGTTTGACCCGAGCCGCCGCCTTCTAGCCTGAGCTAGGGCATGCACGCGACCAGCCGCTTGATCGAAGTGGGCCACTTCGACCACCTGTCTAGGGGAAGTCCAGGCCAAAGAGGTGTGTTGACTTGATGCACCGCAGTCACATCAGCGGTCTCAACCTCCAGGATCCTATTCTCTCCCCATCACAGGACGCACCGCACGGCAAACACGGTGGGCCTCAAGAAGACCACAGAGAAAGAGGAGTGTTGGAAAGAAGACTTGAAGGGGAGACGAAGATAGAAAAGACCCAAATAAGAAAGGCAGAAAACAAGAATAGGAGAAAGGCGGGTTACTATTAGTCAGGGTCCTCACCCTTAGCCTGTCTGACATGGGAAGCCCTACCAGGGACATCAACTCCTGACCACGTTGCGCTTAGGCCAGACAGCATCTTCGACTTTTCAGGCCTAGAAGCATTTGAAAAAAAACTAGCCTATCTTCAAATATTGATGCCCCCGCCAGCAAAGCCTAAGGGATCACAGGATCACGCAAGTAAAGACGAGCTGGAAGAAAAGTAAACTAAGTTTGAAGCCCAGAGGTGGGTGAAGAGAGACAAACTGATTTTTTAACCCAGATGTGGGTGAAAGAGACGAAGAAGAAGAGTTCTACATCGAGATCCCAGAGACAACCATGTAGACCCAGTCCTGAAACCTGGAGCCAGTCAACCAAGGGCGTCACCATCAAGCAGTGCTGAAGAAGACCTGAAGAGACTTTTTCAAGAACTGTGGTGTGGTGTGAAAAGTGGTTGTGTGTGTGAAAACCTGGCCAGTAAGAAGTCATTGTACTACAACCTGGGATTTGGAAGTATCGATCTTTTATGTTTTGGTGATTCCATTTTGTGTAATTGGATTCTTCATGTTTGATTATAAGTAGCATAGAATTATATTTCTTGTGCTCAGTCGTGTTAGGAGAGAAACGAATGCGTGACATCCCATTCCCAGAGACAGGTGAATGTTTGACGGGCGCATGAGTGTGCATATGCGTGTATGAGTGCAAAGATAACCTTGGTGTGTTAAGCCTGACTAATAATACATCAACTTAGTGCACTTAAGTAATACCATCACGTTTTCCCCCCTTCCTGGACACTAATAGTGTATATTTCTTAGTTACCCTTCCTGGATGAAAATGTTGTTTGACAGTTATCTTCCCCCTTACCTCCCTTAATAATTTTTTTTGTTTGTTTTTTGTTTTTTTTTGTTTGTTTGTTTTGTTTTTTTTTTTCGGTGTAAACTCTTTAAAATACGAATACTTCAGAATCTACATAGTTCTACATATAGTTGTGTGTATATATATATATATATATATATATATATACACAAACACATATATATACACATATGTCACCAAAGTCACAAAATTATTTTATATTTTATGTATTTTATTCATGATAACCGTACTGGGCCGAGAAGCCCATATTTTCTCAAAGCTGGCATTTTGCAATCAGGTAAGGGGCAATGTTACTTAAAGCCCAGCCGACTGCAAAAAGCCATATCAGGGCTGTCACCATGTTAAAACTCAACTCACAAGTTGTCAAGAACAAAAAAAAAACAAAACCAAAAAACAAACAAACAACACAAAAAATACCTTTCACACATCTCTTTAAAATACTTCTTCTAATAAATTGGATAATGAAATTTATGTGTATAAAAAGAGCGAAGCGTCAGCTATTTATTCATTACAAAATTATTTCATGCTGTTCGGTATTTCTCATCGAAATAGAGGAAAATATGACCTAAACACGTTAAAGTGGCTTGACTCTGGGACATTAATCAGCGATGATTTAGCACATGAACAAAATTGTCAAATGGGACTTACTGCATTTTATTTCTTGGGTTCTGAGGTTGCCATTGATAGTAATTTATATGTGTGAATAGTTTGAATAGACGGCGAGCCAGACAACGTGGTTTGCCGGGACATACAGCACAATTTCTGTCTGTCCATTCCAGCGTTGCAAGGCCCGTTTTATCCGCGGCGCTGTGTTGCTGCCTCTGCTGTATGGTTCACCCCTATATATTCAGAGGTGCTGTGTGAGAGAGATCAGTGTTCCCTGGTGTGAGCAACTGGCGTGGGAGGCAGAGAGAATGCAGAGAGTGTACTCAGTGCGCTGAGTACGGGAGAGAGTTCCCAGGGCAGTGTTTCTGTTTTGACCTTCTTGTCAGGGACGGAAATAAAAGAAGAAAACTCTGCTTCATCCACGGCATCTTCTTGACTGGTTGCTGTCCCTTGGCTTCCATACATTACTATCTGCCTGTCTTCACCTGCACACCTCGGACCACTCCACATGGTCACAACTGGTGCTGTGAGCAGGATTGAAGACAGAAGGGACCAAGAAGACACAGCCCAAGAATACAGCAGAATGGGACGGAGGAACCAGAGGACAAGGGACAAAAAAAATTAAGATTAAAATTATAGTCCCATCAACAGCAGAGGTTATCTCAGGACTGTCACCATGTTTCAAACTACCACGTATATATGTTAAAAAAGGATTAAAAGCAAAACCTTACCCAACCCATTAAAAACAGATTAAAGAACCAATCCTAGGATTAAAAACCAACACTTTGAAATCACTAACTGTGATCTGCAAAAATCAATACTGGGTATAGAAAATCTAACACCACCAAATTCACAAACGATGAAATAAATTCACTTCTTTTAGGAAGTTAAAAATATTGTCAGGGGGAACATCAGGAAAAAGAATCTTCATATTATCTGCAGTGTAATGTTTCCTTCTAATGTAATATAAATCCCAGCAATCTAAAAGAATATGTTGGACAGATATCTGACTATCACAGGCAACACAGAAAGGCGGGTCTTCTCCCTTTAATAAAAACGAATGAGTAAAATAGGCATGACCCGAAGGACACGGGACAATGAAGATAAGATAAGATAATGTTGCTTAGAGCCCAGTGGACCGCAGAGGGCCACATCAGGGCTGTCACCATGTTAAAATCAACTCACCAGTCATTTAAAAAAAAAAAAAAAAAAAAAAATCTTTCACACATCTCTTTAAACATATCTTCTAGAAACGCACCAGAAACTTCGTTAAAAATCTTTCTTCTGTAAAATCTTAAATCAGATGAAAAATGTTAATCTCTCTCAAAAACCCAAAGATCATGTCAGGTGGGACATCTCTGAACAGGATTTTCATGGACTCTGCTGTAAAATGTTTGTGTCTCACATCGTGCAAGTCCCAAACTCCAAAGAATATGTTTCATTGTGAGTGGCACATGACATGGAATGCACCATGGAGCTTCTTCACTCTTTAAAAGGTAGGAATGGGGACAACGAAGGCAACCAGGCTGCAAATATGGATGGGCAAGGAGGCCAGCCACCCCTAGCAGCACACCCTCCAGGTCTACGCCCCCACAAGCTATGCAAGTTTTCTGGGGTAAGGTAAGGTAATGTTGCTTATAGCCCAGCCGACCGCAAAGGGCCACATCAGGGCTGTCACCACGTTAAAATCAAGTTTTCTGGGGAAGAAGGTGCAGAGGACTTCATACAGGGAGCCACCTTGATGTTAAAACTACAACCCATGCCTGATCTCTCGGCTGCTGGCTGGCTCCTGAGCGCCTTGCAGGACAGAGCACGACAGCAAGTCCTGACCATGGAGGCAGGGGAGATAGACTCGCCTGCAAAGATCTTCGCCATCCTGGAACAGCACTGGAGCAAGCACAGGGACTCCACCGCCCTTACTGAAGCGTTTTACAAATGCCAGCAAGGCCTGGCAGAATCGGTGGCTGAATACGCCGCCGCACTCAGGGTTCTGCTGACGAAGACCAATGCAGCTACCGCCAACACCCTCTGGCCAGCCATGCTGAGGGATTCATTCGTCAATGGGCTGCATCCCTCATCCCTTGGGAGGGACCTGAAGCGTTTCCTAAGGGAGAGACCCAGCCACCACTTTCCTGGAGGCAACCCTGGAGGCCCAGCACTGGATGCATAAGTAAGGTAAGGTAAGGTAAGGTAAGGTAAGGTAAGGTAAGGTAAGGTAAGGTAAGGTAAGGTAAGTAAGGTAGGTAAGGTAAGGTAAGGTAAGGTAAGGTAAGGTAAGGTAAGGTAAAGTAAGGTAAGGTAAGGTAATGTTGCTTGTAGCCCCGTCAACTGCATAGGGCCATATCAGGGCTGTCACCATGTTAATATCAATTCACAATCATTCATTCAAACAACTGGATGCGAGAGGAAAACACGCAGAGCCCATTGTGCAGCCACCAATGCTGATGCCTTCCACCAGCTAACAGCCCAGATTGCTGCCCTCATGAGCGAAACAGCATCCCTGAAACAACAGCTGAGGGAGCAGCAACAGCCTGCTGTTGTCGCAGCTCTCCAGACTTCAAACGGAAACCTGAACCTACCCCACCGACCAAACTGTCCCCAGCCAGAAGAAAGAAGGGGTCCAAAATGCTGGTGGTGCCAACGTCAGGGCCACAGGGAGGTAAGGCAATGTTGCTTATAGCCCAGCCGACCACAAAGGGCCACATCAGGGCTGTCACCATGTTAAAATCAACTCACAAGTCATCTTTAAAAAAACAAACAAACAAACAACAGAGAAAAAAAAAACACTTTCACACATCTCTTTAAATTACATCTTCTACAAACACACCAGAAACGTCGTTTAAAATCTTTCTTCTGTAAAATCTTAAATCAGATGAAAAATGTCAGGGAGGCAGACTGCCGGGCCAAGCAGCAGTACCACCGTTGGAACAAATCCCAGCCCACAGTCAACCACCAGCAGCACCACGAGAAGCAGCAACAGGAAAACTTCTAACAGCCGTTGCCACCAATATGCAGGCAGCGGCAGACAGGAAGAGCACCAGGCTTGCAGTGAACTGTCGAACAGCTGACATCGCAATTAATTAAGCCAACACGTGAGAAACCTGAGGCAAGAAGACTGTCATGTCAAACTGCGTGCAGTAAACGGCGCTGAAGTACCCTACACTGGCCTCTTCCTCGTCGACATGGTGGTCTTGGCACCCTCTGCCCCAGCGTCTCCACTGTAGTCATCAAGGAACCCACAGACCCATTTATGCAAGACCGCAAAAAGCCCAGCCGACCGCAAAGGGCCATATCAGGGCTGTCACCATGTTAAAATCAACTCACAAGTCATTCATTCACACAATTCTTTAAAAGACATCGTCTAAAAACTCATCCAAAACTTTGTTAAAAATCTTTCCACTGTAAAATCTCAGATCCGATGAAAAATGTTAACCTCTTTCAAGAACTCAAAGATCGCGTCAGGCGGAACATCTCTGAACAAGGTTTTCATGGAATCTGCTGTAAAATGTTTGTGTCTCACATCGTGCAAATCCCAACACTCTAAAAAGAATATGTTTCATTGTGAGTGGCACATTTCAGATCTGAGCAGGGGATATATATGTTGGACATTTTCTCTCTTGTGGCATTCTTGGACAAACGATCAACCATTTCATTCCCTCCAATGCCAACATGAACAGGAACCCAAGCCAGAAGAATGTTGTAACCCTCCACTTTCAACTTGGTAAAAAGTTCAAAGAAGTGTAAAAGTTCTGGATGCTGAAGGTTGCAGCCAGCTAGGGCCTCCAAAGCTGACAGTGAATCCGACAAAACTAGAAAGTCCCTCTTCATAGACTGTGAGATTATCCTCAGTGCTAGTACCAGAGCTGTAAGTTCCGCAGAGTATGCGGAAGCATCTGAAGGAATATGTTTTAACAGTATTTGAGATGGAGCACCAGGGCAATAGGCTGCACAGGCCACTCCATCTTCAGACTTGGAACCATCAGTGAAAATTTTCTGATAGGATGGGAGTTTTGAACAGAGCTCAGCATACAATGCCTTGTATGCCAGAGAGCTGGTAGACTCTTTGTGAAAAGCTGCAAGATCAAAAACGAATCTCTGGTGTGAAAAAGGTCCACGGAGGCTGATCTGGAAACTTGGAAAAATCGGACACAACTCCTAGGTCTAGACATGCATTCCGCGCGTGAGGCTGCATACAAAGGCCAAACGGCGGAATACAGTTTGGGTTGTTTTCAAATTTGCTTTGGAACTGAGGGTCAAAGACACAGTCATAGGCAGGGTTCTCCAGTTCCGAGAGCAGTCTGACATAGTAATTCAAAGACAGTTTCAGCCTGCGGTTGGACAGTGAGGGTTCACCTGCCTCTGCGTACAGGCTGTACACAGGGGTGGTGCGGAATGCTCCAAGACAGAGACGAAGACCCTGATGATGAACTGGGTCTAGGACTTTAAGATACGAGGCTCTAGCGGCGCCGTAAATGATGCTGCCGTAGTCCAACTTGGGATCGAACTAATGCCCTGTAAAGATGGAGAAGTGTGCGTTTGTCTGCACCCCAATCCGTATGAGCCACTACATGCAGGATATTCATGGCTTTGAGGCACATTGTATTCAACTTCTGAATATGGGCTTTAAAATTTAATTTTTGGTCAAAGGTAACACCCCAAAATTTGGCTTCTGTGACAGCAGGAATTTTAGCCTTATCTAGGAAAATTTCTGGTGGTGGAAAAAGTTGTCTGAAATTGTGAGAGTGGATGCACTCTGTTTTAACTGATGAAAACTTGAACCATTTTTGACTGCCCACCGTTGGACTTAATAAACACACAACTGGAATTGGCGCTGTACACCAGCAAATGACTTCCCAGATGCATAAAGGGCAAAATCATCAACAAAAAGAGAGCAGTCTGAACCTTGGTTGACAGAATTGACAATTTCATTTATTTTTATACTAAACAGGGCTGAGGAAAGGATGCTACCCTGTGGAATACCCATTTCCTGCTCATGAATTTCTGATAATGTTGTTCCCCACACACGACCTGGAAGGATCTGTCTGCCAAAAACTGTTTCTATGAACACTGGGAGATTGCCACTGAAACCCATCCGATGGAGGTCTGACAGGATTCCATACTTTCACATCGTGTCATAAGCCTTCTCTATGTCGAAAAAAAAAATGGCAACAACATGCTTTTTCTCTAAAAAAAAGAGTTTCGAATGGTGGTTTCCAATCTGATTAAATGGTCCATAGTAGAGTGATGTTTTCTAAAACCATACTGTTCCATGGTTAAAAGCCCATCAGTTTCCGATTTCCACATGAGCCTACCATTTACCATTTTTTTTTCCATCCACAACCTGTTAAGACTACTGGACGATGGTTGGTTGGGTTTGAATGATCCTTCCCTGGCTTCGGAATGGGAACAATTACAGCCCTTTTCCATGAAGCTGGGAAAGACCCAGACGTCCAGACATGGTTATAAATTTGAAGCAGAATGTTAAGACCCGAGTCAGGAAGGTGTTTTAAGAGTTGATAATTTATTTCATCAAGACCAGGAGCAGAATCGTGACACACCTGCAAGGCACACTTCAGTTCATTTAGATTAAAGGGCAAGTTGTAGTCTTCTTGATTGGGTGAGGAGAAGTCAAGCTTCTTTTTTTCTGCTTGTGTTCTGATCTTTAAAAAAGCTGTGCAGGCAAAACCGCTGGAGGTGATGTTGTAGCTTTCAGTCAGGAAGTGGAGTGGGCACAATGGTGTACTGTGAAAGAAATGCGCACATGGCGAACAAAAAGAGGTAACACTGACTCAAACGACAACAGAACATGGCACAGCAGAACATCTATGGGACATGTTTCATATCATGCTTTCAAAGTACAGTCAACATGCTTTCAACATTACAAACCAACTGCAGCACTACCAGTTTTTGAGACAAAACATGAATTCAACTGAATGTTTGGTGCACACTGACTTTGCAGAAAATTATGTTGGAAAACTCCACAAAGAAATACAGTCGACACACACTCTGGTGCATCTCAAGTGCAGATGACATTGCACACTAGGTGTTACTTTACAGGAGGGACAGAAAATCCTGTGCTTTTCTGTGGAGCATCAGATTCCTTACTGTCTGGGTGAACTGACATTGTTACTTGAGCCCGTACATGTTATAGACCGGTCTACTGGAGGCGACTCCTGTTTGAACTTAAGATAAGACAAGGTAATGTTGCTTATAGCCCAGCCGACCTCAAAGGGCCAAATCAGGGCCGTCACCCCGTTAAAATCAACTCACAAGTCATTCATTCACACAATTCTTTAAAATACATCATCTAAAAACTCATCTGTTTGAACTTCTGCATGTGCAGGCTGATTGTGTCCTGTGTTGATGCATCTTGCATACAGGTATCAAAAACACTGTTCCCCAGTGTGTGTGTTTGTGGGCCGGAGAGCCTTTTCTGCTCACATCGCATGCGTGTGAGTGCGTCAGTGGATATCTGTGTGACAGCACAGCTTGGGGGTGGGATGGGAAAATATCTTGAACTCTTTAATGTTTTCCGTGGAAGTGGGGAAATTGGTTCATGCATCAGCCTCACTGTGAACTGATCAATCACAGTTTTCCACGCATTAGCCTCATGTTGAATTATCCAATCATAGCCAAGTTTACAGTGAAGCAGGCTGGGGGTTAGGTGAACAGTTGCTCTGTGTTATTTTGCAGCTGTTTCAGAGAGGAAGTCTCTGATGGTTTGTGTGCCGTTTCTATACGTTGGAAAGTTCCAGGGAATCCTTTTAGGAACCTCATGTTCTGGATTCTGACTTAGGGATTAGCAGAGCTGCCTCGAGTCTGGAGGGGACTGATTCTGTGTTTCTGTGTAGTATTCTTCTCGCTGTTGGAGGTACAGTGGAAGGACTGTCGTTACTGTGAGTTGTGAAACTGCAAGTAACCAAGGTTTTTGCTGGAGCTGCACTGAAGAGGTGGAGGGACTCGTGCCTGTAGATTTACTTGGTACCAGTGTCTTCCCTGGAGCTACTGTGCGATTACAAAACCTGGTGAATGCGCTGCGTTCTTGTTGGACTATAACCTGTGTTCCTGGAACCCTGGTGGGGTGAAGACTTAGTTGCTGTAGTTGCGTGCCGTGGACGTGCTGGTCTGGGGATGGCCTTGGTGGCACGGGACAACCCATCTCGGAGTTGGGCCGGACACGTTTTGGTTCAAGGTATGTTTGTTATAATTCAGTGTAGACATTTTAGTAATCCTGTCATCTGAACCTGGTTTGCAGTTGGACTGAGCCAGAATACGGGGGTCTCAGAAGGAAATCCTTATCTTTATTTGTTGTTTTGGGGCAGCTGGAGGCCGGAAGCTGTCTGAGGTGCCAGGCAAGGGGCCGTGTTAGTGCCAGGAAGGGCTATTGGTTTTGTAATTAAACACTGTATTGTTTGCATTGAGTAGTTATGTAAACTGATATGATTCTGGGTATGTAAGATCAACATAAGGCGTTTTGTGCATGTGTAAGTACATTCATTCGTGTGATCTTTCAATAGTTTCAGTCACTGGAACCTGTCGGTGTCAGTATGGTCTGTTAGTCTTGTTAGCAGGCCTTAATGCCAGACTAGGAATTATGTATTTGTGTGGTTGCTAGTACTGTTGGCACCTGTCTGGAAGCTAACCAGGGGAGACAGCCCATTGTGAATCACTGGGTTTAAGTCATATATGATTCGAAGTTTGTTGAGGCTGTTTGTCAACCTTATGCGCACTGCTCAGTCAGTTGGGGTATGCCAGCTGGATATTTTAG
>JADBJO010005382.1:107500-147500 GCA_016801955.1 Conus betulinus | reverse complement strand
CAGTCGTCGGTGTTGACAATTAGCTATCTCTGCTTTTCGTTATTGATTGGGAAACTTGAATTTAGTGTTTTGATTCCTATTTTATATTTTGCTTGTAATTTTCTATTTAATAAGTGACTTTATTATTTTTCCTTTCTTTTCAGTGCTACCTTTCCGCATCTGCTACTATTTCTGTTTCTTCTCTATCCCATTGTTTTATTGCTTTCATTATCCTAACCACCTATACTGAGGGTATACTTTGAATTGTTTTGGGGGGTCAAATTTGGAAGACTGTATTCTTTGGAATTGCAAGAAAGACAGTGATTGGAATTAAAATTTAAAGTTGGCAATACATTGTGTATTTTTGTTTCCTTGGGGTAAAGCGTGCATGAACCTGGGTTACAAAATTTGGGGGGCTCGTCCGGGATATTTCTTGTTTTGTGTTCGATAAGATTTAATTAATGAAGTTAAATTCCCTTTCTGATTGGGAGTGAACATTCTAAATTGTTACTGTCAGAATAAGAAGGTGGTATGGCTACATGTGAGGATAACACAAATGGTGATGGGGTGGCGACAGAAACCAATAGCAGAGGCGGTCTCGGGGCTGAGATGGATCTTGCCACCATTCTCCACCGGTTGGATCAGCTGGAGGCCCTTCAGCGGGAAAACGCAGAACTGAGGGAGAGACTGGCATCCCATACCGGTCAAGCAGCACCATCAGCACCTGTGACGGTGCAGATCAAGGCTCCGACACCTGCACCCAGGCTTGGGGTGTTTACCGGACTGAAGCCTGCTGGTGGTGCTGAGGTGCCGTTCACTGAGTGGCATGACAGAGCCACTCAGTACCTTCAGGAAGCGACTGATGAAGATGAGGCCTGCCGGCGAGTGAAAGCCAGCCTAAGAGGAATCGCTAGTGAACAAGCAAAAAATTGCACATCAGGGGATGCTGTGCTGGAGACCTTGAAGAATATCTACGGGAGCCTCGGCACACCGGAGGACTTGTACACCAAGTTTGTGAAGCTGCAAATGGACAAGAAGGAAAGCCCACCTGATTTCTTTAGTCGAGTGTGGGCAGCACTTACCGAACTGAACAAAAACGACAAGTATACCACCGAAGAAGCACACATGAAGATCTACTACACTTTCTTCACCAACATCTGCAGTTCCTTTTGACCCTGGAGTTGCGGGGTGAATTTGGGCCCAGGACTTGCTTCCCCTGATCCAGCTAAAGTTTTGAGGCAGTTGAGAGAGTTTGGGGAGCATTCAAGCAATCAAACTCCTTCAAGGCCGGTCTCCATGGATGCAGCCACCTCAACTGAGATTGACTACGACCGTCTGGCGACTTTGGTGACCGAGAAGATGGTGAAAGATTAACAGCAGGTCAACCCACCTGCTCGGGGAAAAAACAATCTCCACACGCTCCTAGGGGTCTGTGCTTCAGATGTGGTGAGGTGGGAACTCACTTCAAGCATGACTGCAGAAATCCACCCAACCCAGCGAGGGTGGTACAGGCCAAGAAAGAGTATCAGCGGTTAAAAGGCCAACAGTTGTCGATGATGGGGGGTCGGCAACTGTAGAATCATCATCTACGCAGTCCCCACAGATTGCTCACACCTTGAACGCTGCTACGGATTGCATTGAACAGGGTTTGCACGTTTGAGGCATTGCCCTAAGGAGTCCTCTGCTTGTAACATTGGAACCAGGGCAAGAGATGACCTTGTCAGGAATTGTCTCTGGCACTCCTGATACATGGGTGGGTGTGAAGGTACTTCAAAAACCAGCGGAAGCACTACCTTCTGGACTTGATGTTAGTGTAGACTTAGAGATGCCAGTAATATCAAGGTGACATATGTAATAAGGGTAGGCAAAGTGTAAGGCTAGATCACAGAATAGTGTTTGCGGAACTTCACTCAACAGCAGGGGAAAGCTCAACCTTGGAGGCTTTAGTAGGACCCAGTTTTGAAGCCGAAATCACCACTGAAGGTGTTAAAGCTAACTGCCTAATTGACAGTGGTTCGCAAGTCAGCATTATGTCAGAAACATTTTACCGTACTACCCTGCCTCACCTGCACTTGGAAGAGCTAAGTGAACATTTGAAAGTTGTAGGGGCAGGTGGGAATGTAGTACCATATTTGGGGTTTGTGCATGTGAATGTTTCCATGTCAGAAGATGTTGTGGGTGTGAATGAGAATGTGGATGTACTGATGTTAGTGTGTCCTGATACAGACTTTTCTCAGAAAGTACCGGTGATCGTGGGTACGAACACACTTTGAGATACTTTGTTGATCCACGTAGGCAATTAGTTGGGTCTCATTTTGCTAGTTCTTTGCATATTTGTCCAGCAATTGCATTCATGTAGCGGGACTGTTCTTCGGGTCATGATGGGAAGATGGGTTCAGCTAGAGTTCGTGCCCCACAGATCTTAGTTCCAGCTGGTGAGACCGTTGAAGTCAAGTGTTCAACAAAAGCTAATGTTCCCAGTACCAGAGGTTCTGTCTTGATACACGAACCCACTGAGGCATCATTGCCTGAAGGTCTCAAAATTGTTGGGTGCAGAGCTTCAACTGATTGTCTAGCGAATGTCAAGTAGTGATGAATGAGTCTGACAGTGCCGTCTCGCTCAAAAAGAATCAGGAAATTGCTGACATATTCATTTACCATCATGACTTTGATGTCAACGAAGTGGTGTCCAATCTGGCCCCTCATTCACCGGAAACCGCTGTTTTCTCAGGAAGTACTCATACTAATATTTCTGCGGATCAAGATACAACCATAAATTTTAAAGTTTGGTGAGGTGCAAACCACCCACCCAGACTGGTGTCGACATTTTGAGCATAGGCTGCAGCAGTCAGTAAAGAAGGCTTTTGTTAATGGTGAATTTGACATAGGCAGAGCAGAGACAGGTGATCTATTTGATATGGAGATCACACCAGGCCCAGACATTAGAGAGAGAGCTAGGCCCATACCCCCAAGGGACTTTGAGGAGTGTAGACAACTCATTAAGGGGCTTTTGGATGCCAAGATTATCCGCCCATCCAATTCCCCATTTTCAAGTCCTATTGTGCTCGTTAGGAAGAAGACAGGCGCACTCAGGATATGCATAGATTACAGGAAACTGAACGCTAGACTGTCAAAGATAGTTATTCCATCCCCAAAATTGAAGATCTCCTATTAACACTCAATGGGGCAAAGTTCTTTACAACTTTAGATCTATGTTAAGCTTACTACCAGGTCCCAATGACAGAGAGGGCAAGTAGGTATTCAGCTTTCATAACACCTTTTGGTCTTTTTAGTGGGACAGGCTCAGGGTTTAGCCAACGCCCCAGCCTGCTTCCAGAGACTCATGGAGTCAGTCTTTAGTGACATAAACTTGACACAATTGATTATCTTTTTAAATGATATTTTGATTCATGCTGAAACCCTTGAGGAACTAGAAGAGCGCACCACTAGGGTACTAGAGAGACTATATAAGTACAACCAGAAGCTTGATCCTGAGAAATGCATTTTCGGTGCTACACAAGTCAAACACTTGGGCTATGTGATGTCTGAAGGTACTGTTCGTCCTGATCCATACAAGATAGCTACTGTCAAAGATTCGCCCAGGCCAAAAACAGTAAAGGATGTGAAGAGTTTCACTGGTTTTGCAGGATTCTACCGTCACTTCATCCCAAATTTCTCTTCACTTGCAAGACCCTTGAATGATTTGACTGTAGGTTATGCCCCGGGAAGTCGTTCTAAGTCTGGAAAGAGGCAAGGCAAGGTAACTCTTTCTTCTTCTGTTTCCTCTTCTTGGGGGGACGCCCAAGAAAATTCTTTCAGGTCGTTGATCTCGGCACTTCCCAGCAACTTGGTACTAGGTCTAGCCGATCGTTCCAACCATTTGTTGTCCACTGCGATGCTAGTGGTGTGGGGTTAGGTGCTGTCCTTTACCAAGAGTTCGAGGGCAAAAGCAAGGTCATTGCTCATGCTAGTCGAGGGCTGAACAAGTCTGAACAAAATTACCCAGCTCACAAGCGCGACTTCCTTGCATTGAAATGGGCATGTGTAATAAGTTCAGGGACTACCTCTTGGGTACCAAGGTGACAGTGGTCCCAGACAATAATCCCCTTTGCTACATTTTGAAAAATGCAAAGCTGGATGCAACGAGTCACAGGTGGCTCTCTTCACTCTCCATGTTTGACTTTGAACTTAGGAACAAGAAGGGACTAACTCACACAGATGCAGACGCCTTGTCAAGACTTCCTCGAAAGGACCCCTGTGTTGATGATCAGTATAAGAAGTCCTTAGATAATGTAGCTTTTTTAGTGCAGAAAGCCAAGTCTTTTGACAGGGATCAGCTAGAGAGCTTTAGTTTGGTTGTCTCAGACTCTGTACAAGCCATACTACAGTGCCATCATGTTACTCATTTGGTCCTAATACCTGTGACAGTTTACCAGGAGTTGTGTCAAGTAGCTGGGATAGAAAAAATGTAGGACCACCCCATACCATCCATCAGGTAACCCTGTAGAAAGGTGGAACAGAACCCTGTTAGGCATGCTCAGGAGTTTAGAAGATACTCAAAAGATAGATATTATGAAAACCCTTCCAGAAGTGGTGCATGCCTACAACTGCTGCATTCACCAGAGTACAGGGCACTCCCCGTACTTTTTTTTTTTCGGCCGTCATCCTAGATTACCTGTTGACCTTGCATTGGGCATAGATATTAGTCTCAAGAGACAAGGGTCACCTTCAAACTACATCAAGGGTCTGAAACAAAGGCTAGCATCTGCTTATCAGAAGGCCTCTGAAAACATGGCCAAAACAAACGCGCGGAACAAGGCTAGGTATGATGTCGCTGCAAGAGCAGCTGAGTTGGAAATTGGGGGCAGAGTGTTAGTTTCGCAAGTTAGGACCAAGATTAGATTCAAAGTTGATATAGGTGGGAGAATGCGGTTCATGCAGTGATAGCAAAGAAGGATGGTCTGCCAGTATACAGTCCAAGATGAAGCGGCGACAGGGCCCAAGAGGACTCTCCATAGAAATTATTTGTTACCTATTGGTATGATTGACCCTCCACTTCAGGAAGCTTTTAGGGAAATTCCAGTGCAGGTTAGGCCTAAAGTTCCACCTTGTATAGTTGTTCAGGAATCTGATTCCGTCTTAGGCATGACAGATGAGTTTCAAGGGTGCACTCTTGAAATTGCTCCAGTGGGTGCCTTCCATAGGGACACTGAGGGTTGATGCTACCGAATACTTTCCTAGGTCTGTTGTGTTGGTCAGGATGACCCCCAGTAGAAAAGTGCGGTATGGGCTGACAGGGACCAGGACTGGGGGGATCAGCCTGATGTGAGTCAGTCTGCAGATCAGCAGGTTGAGCAGCTTGTGAATGAAGGGATTGATAGTGGGTAGTCTACCTTCAGGAGGCTTGAATGACATGTCTCAGTCAGAAGTTTCCTCCAATTCAGAGGGTTCAGACAGTACCAGTAGCACTGAGGAAATTCCAACCCCCACTCCTGCCCTAAGATCTCTTAGGAAAACCAAACCTGTAGACAGACTGAATTTACCCATGTGGTCCAAACCCGCAAGCATTTGGAGGAAGGTCTCGTTGACAAGGCTCGGTACCGTCTGAACATGTTAGCTGATAGCCCTTTAGACCCTGAGCGCGTTGCTGTGGTTGAGCAGGCACTCAGAGTACTTCTCACATTGTAAATAATTGCTCATACACAATTTAAGGTTATTGTGTTTTGTTGTTTGATGCACTGTATTTACTTTTTCATTTGAAGATATTTTCTTGGAGTGTTCTTGGTGGCACCAATGCATTTGGCAGTTGGTATGTGTTGAGTTTTGAGGAAGTTTCCTCAAACCTTTTACTCAGGGAAAATTTGTTGGTTATTATGATTTCCACCCCAAACATTTTGGGTTGACCATTTTGGTCTTATTTTTGGACACTTTAAAAAGGAGTCCACTGGACATGCAACGGTGTAGCCCTGTTGGGCGAGTGTTCAGAGTGGTTGTCACAGAGTGGGTGGACTGGTTCATATGTATGTTTTGATTAATTGTGTCAAGTGTATTTTATTTGACACGTTTCGCACTTGATTTACTGTGCTTAATTACTGGGTAATTTGGGCAAAGTGGATATGTCTGAAATTACTTTATGAGTAGTTTTTGGTAAACTTACAAGTTTGGACGACACTGTTAGTGGGTCAAAATGTGAGGCAGGCGTGCTTGCGGCGGTAACTGCTAAAGTTCAATTAGGGACTCTTTTAACATTTGCCGTGTGATCACTTAATAAGTAACCTGCAGCATGTTTGACCTATTGGCATTAAGAACAAGACATCGCTAATTATGTTTTTGTTCTGAGGATGCATCTAATTATTTTATGTGTATTAGCGTTTTCCCAAAATGTTTGCACCTTCAATTTTCCATATAACATAAATTGAGGTACGTAAACATTTTTGTTTTAGGAGGGGTAATTGTAACCTGTCTAATATGGTCAGGTTAGTAATTAGGATTCCCCCTCTCTGGGGGAATACTAATGTTATTGTAAAAATTATTTTTTCTTTTCCTTTTTCTTTTTCTTACCCTTTTTTCATCCAATTGTGTTGAAGTTTTCAGGAGGAAAGTTGCAGGGCATTGTGGGCATGTGCAAATGGCAATTTTTAAATGAAACTGACTGGTTTTTTTTGCTGAGATATGGCCAAAAAAAAAAAAAAATGGCCAAAACGGCCAAATTTGAAACTTGAATAACTCAGAAAAACGGTTGGACAGATCGTAATGATATTCAGAACATTTACATAACACTATATTTGCAACATGTACGTTATAATAACGAACCGGAAGTGCAAACCGGAAGCGCCAGACGGTGTCACTGGTCAATTTCAGTTGTTTCACGGAATAGCAAAAACTGGAAATGACAACACAAAACTAAACTACGGGAAAATGTTCCTGTAGCTTTGGCCCAGTGCAGAAAGGAGTTTGGTATTGATATCTTAAAGGGTTTGGCAGTTATTTAAATTTATGCAAATTTAGGTACGCTCTAAAAGGCGAAATTTGAATATTTAATAGCTCAAAGACTAACAAAGTAACAGAAACCAAATTTTGGTTGCTTATGCAGTTTGATATGCTAATTTAAAAATCTATGTTGCAAAACACTTTCGACAGTTAAAAAAAAAAAAAAACCGTATTTTTCATTTTTGAAGCTATCTCAACCAAAATTGGTGGATGTATGTAATTTGATATGCTGATTAAGAGTATCTATGTTACAAAACACTTCGACAGTAAAAAAAAAAAAAAAAAACGTTAAAACCATTATTTTTCAAATATGCATCAATCTTAACAAAACTTGCTGATTAGATGTTACTTTTTTGAACGCTGAACATAATATTTAAGTTTTTACGAGAGCAATTTTGATATCCGACATCTAAAAAACGTTAAAAAACGTTATTTTGCAAACAAGAATCAATTGTGACCAAAATTGGTGGCTAGATGTAACTTTGAGCGCTGAACATGAAAACATTAGTTTCATAAGTAAATTTCACACTTGACAGTTAAAAACCGTTATTTGGTAAATATGCATCAACGTTTACCTGTAGTGGTGGATAGATGTAATTTTCAACAGTGAACATAGATAGGCAAGTTTCATAAAGTGATCTGAAGGGGGAATTCCCATGTTTGCTCTAAGGCAAACATAAGGCCTCTCTGGGGGAATATTATGGTTATTTTAAAAATTTTTCTTTTTTGTTTTTCTTTCTCTTACCTTTTTTTCATCTAATCGTGTTGAAATTTTCAGGAAAGTTGCAGGGCATTGTGAGCATGTGCAAATGGCACTTTTAAAATGAATTGGCCATTTTTTGGCCAAGATATGGCCAAAACAGCCAAATTTGAAACTTGAATAACTCGAAACGGTTGGACAGACCGGAATGATATTCAGAACACTTACATAACATTATATTTGCAACATATACGTTATAATAATGAACCGGAAGTGCAAACCATAAGCGCGCGCGCGCACGTGTGTGTGTGTGTATGTGTGTTAAGGGGGAATCCTCCCATGTTTGCTCTAAGGCAAACATAAGCCCTCTAGTTTTAAGGTTGTTAATGTATATTTATAATATATTTTTTTTTTGACTTAGTAATTAGATGAGTGTTTTAAATTAGTGAGTTTGCATTAAATAGTCATTTTCAGTAGATCTGAGTAATTAGACACTTCCGGCTGTTGATGTTCTTCTGCCACTTCCTGCCGCCACAAGAGAGGGAAGATCACACTTGAATTTTGGCAGATGCAGTTAGTGCTAAATCAGGTTAGCTGAGTTTGTTTGAAGAAAAATATGTATGTAGTTAATATTGTATTGTGTTATGTTTTCGTTTTCATGGTTTTATTTTACTGGATTGTGGTGTAATGTTTAAGTTTAAAAGGATTTTGATTTGCACATTTGCTTTAGAATGACCATGTGGTAGGCAGCCACTAGGTTTTACCTTATATAAAGACTTAGAGTAGAGTCATTCTTGAAAACAGTGTACCACGCAGGGGTCAGTTTTCTGCTGCGGCTCTCCTCCAACAAAAATGTGATTACAGTGTTTTTTTGTGTGTTCTGTTGTGAAATAAAGACATTAAAAAACCTATGGAAGCTACGATGTGTTTCTTTTATGCGTGGATGATGATGCAAGCATAACATGTTTCACATTACACGGTTTTGTCAGCTTCCTGTTGTGACATGTTGAGCATCGGGTTATAAACAGTTTGCGGCCACATTTAATCAAAGACTTGAACATTTAAACACTGAATAAAATAATCATTCTAACTTTCAAGTTTCTGCAGTTGATGATGAAATCAAAATATTTGCATTAGTTTAGAAAATACAGCCGATCTATTCAGACCTTATATTCGTAACCGGCCGTGTACAGTTCTGAACTTCAAAATGATCGTCTCCTGTGTTGACAAGTTCTGTCAGAAAGCGAAACTACTTTTACTGTGTCGGACGACGAGGCATTGACACAGCTTCCTGCAATACCATCATTTATCCAAAAGTTGGTAAACTACAGGTGAAATTTTGAAATGATTGTATTAGAATTTCGTTGTGTCCCACTTTCAGCTGTTATGTTTATAAAATGAAGATTCCAGATATCTTTGAAAGTACTAAACATTTAGGACTATTTTCTTTTGCGTATTACAATGAACACCCGCGGATGGATACCAATGACACACATTTCTGTGTTAGACCGAAGGGACGCCACTCAGATGGATTCAAAATCGCGCTTCCATTGTCGATAGCACTCGTTACGTTTATAAGATGGTGTAGGATCAACCACCGGGTCGACCCTTTCCAGGTACGTTTACACTTTTTATGCAGTCTTCACAAATATATATCTCATATACATCGATTCAGCAAATATTCTGCTTTCGTGTATTTACTGTTTTGTTTTCCTTATGTGTATTTGTAGCCAGAAATATTTCATTTTAGTTCACTGATCACTCCGATCGGGCGAAGGTCGAAAATGGCAGTGCTTGGCTCTCACCAGATTTGAGTTGATTTTTCATCCGAAATCGTGCAGTCACATGGAGAAATATCAGCTAAAACAATACATTAGAATCTATAAATGTTTTCTGTTGACTCCTCATTTACGACGTTTCAAATTTTTTGAGTAATTCAAAGAAAAGTCGCCCTTCATTAGATTCGTCACTCGGAATCAACGGCAACACCGGAAAGTCGATTCCTCGTGACGTTAAGTCAAATTTTGCAAAATGGCTTTATCATGCAGTAAGATGTGGAAATACTTACATTTCAGAAGCCACAAAGGCTGCTGTTCAGTGTTCAAGTACAGATTTTCAAATTTAGAGCGTAAATTAACGAAACGGCAGTTTCCATTATATTCGTCACTCAGACTTCATGATAACGTCGGAAACCTGGCAAAAGATGATTCCGTGTTACGTTTGTAAGCCTTATCTAGCAAAATAACAACACACAGCCAGGTTGTAACAACTGTTGTCAAAGAAATTGAAACAAATAAGTGTATTGTGCAGACCTGTTTACCCATACGATTTCGCTGTATTTTTGTACGCGTAATTGACAGAAATACGATAAATACGGCAAAATGGGAAAAATAAAACGGCGAAAAAAAAAAAAAAAAAATCCGACTATAGTCATTACTGTACACTGCATTTTCCAAGGAACAGTAATATTGACAGAGCTGACGTGTGTATTCTCACTTCTCTTCCCGCGACCTCTCATGTCAATATTTTTGATTGGCCAAAAGAGTACCGGTAGTAGTTCTCGGGGCTCGAGATTTCGCGTGGTTTCAGTGTCGCCATTTTGTGTTCTCTGCGGTGCATTGACCGGTACTAAGCCTAGCTGCAAGAATAGCCACGAAAATGTGTCTAAACGACCCTCTGCTGAAGTTGACGGTCCTCAACCAAAAAAAAAGAGCAAGGATTTCTGGACAGGTATTGCCAGATACCAGGAATAGCTCCATCCAGGTTGGGGAAATCGTATATGCACTGCAAATATTGCAACAAAGACATTTCGATCGCCTGTTCTGGACAGTTTGATATCACTCGTCACTGTGAAACAAAAGGTCACATTCGGAAAGTTGAGCTTTTGAAAGTTGCTGCTTCAACTCCGAGCATCGCGAACTTCATGCCATCCAAGAGTTCGACGGTGACGCCCCATCAGCTGGCTGTGGTAAAAGCCGAGATAATGTTCTCGGAACTGATCATGAAAATGAACTTGCCGCTATCTGCTGCAGACATGGTTTCAAAGGTCATGAGGAGTGCCTTTCCAGACTCCAAAATCGCCGCGAGCTATGGTTGTTGTCGTGGAAAAACGACAAAACTAGTGGAACACCTGGCTTCAACTATTAAATTGACACTTAGGGAGAAAATGAAAGCTGGGCCATTCTGTGTGAGCACTGATGGCTCAAACGAACAAAGGGAAAAACAGTATCCTGTCGTTATCACCACCATTGGTGATGCTGGTGTGAGCACCGATCTTCTGTCTGTGCCTGTGCTCGACTTGGATCATGCATCAACAGGTTGGTGTATTATTTTTAATCATTTATTAAAATCAGGTTGCTCGCTCTCTCTCTCTCTCTCTCAATTCTCATTTTCAATCTATCCAGTTGTAATGAAAACATTACCATATCATTTGCGAAATATATAGCAGAAGGTGGTGATTTTCAGAGACAGAACATCACAAATAATCTGTTGAGTTAAAATTTTTTGCGACTATACATGAATCCATATCCAGCACCTATTCTGTATTTTTCATGGCCTGATGGTCGAAGGAAATTGATTAGAGGTGCGCGAAGGTAGGGTGTGTGTGTGAGTGTGTGTGTGTGTGTGTGTGCGTGCGTGCGTGCGTGCGTGCGTGTGTGTGTGTGAGAGAGAGAGAGAGAGAGTGTGTGTGTATGTGCTGTGTGTGGGCGCGTGCTTGCGCCAGCGTGCAAGTATGGGCAAATTTGTGTGCGTGTGTATGCACGATGTGTGTTCAAGATATGTGTGCTAGGGAGAAGGATATTGTTCACTTTCGTATGTGTGTGTAGATTTGAAATATTGATGAAATTTGTATGAGTTTTTTTTTCAACTGCATGTCTTTACTGCTGTCTATTAATGAAATAACTGTAACCCCCTGCCAACAGGGCTTATTTGCTAATGGCAACAAAAATGTGTCAATGTCTCTCTCAAACTTTTTTTTCTGACCCTCTCTCCTTTTTTAATGGCTTCTCAACTTTTTTCTGACCCTCACTCTTTTTTTTAATGACTTTTCTCTGATGCTCTCTCTCTCTCTCTCTCTCTCTCTCTTGACTTTTCTTTTTGACATGTGCTTTTGTACACATGGGACACACACACACACACACACACACACACACACACACACACACACACACACACACACACACACACACACAAAGTGGCACATTCACACGTGGGTGTGTTTTTGCACGCCTGTAATTATACATGGTTGTGGGGTTCAAAGTCAGCTCATGCCGTTGGGTTGTGCTGTTGGGAAAGGCAATTTTCCTCACCCCACCCAGGCGTGCTGGGGGTTAACCCTGCAATAGACCGGCGTCCTATTCAGGGGAGGGGGTCTTGTACTCTCAGTCGCTTTGTGCACACAAACTGCGTTTAAGCACCAGCCTCATAAGCCTCTCAGAGGCTCGTAAAGATACTTTAACTTAAGATTAATTATTTATACATTCATGTGATTATGCATGCAGACACCCCACACAAGTTAACACACATGCACATGCATGCGCGCGCACACACACACACGCACACGCACAGAGGAGGGTTCTGATAGTCTGCTTTTGTTGCATTGTTACAGGACATAATATTTTCAAGCTTCTCGAGAAGGAGATGAAAGTGCCCCCTCCTAAGAATGCACCCTTGGTTGGAGATCCACCACAGCCCCCTGAGCCTGCAGTTCCCTGGGAGAATTGTCTTGCCCTAGGGTGCGACAACGCTGCAGTGATGACTGGCCACACAAATGGTGTGTATGGCCACATGATTACTAAGCAGAAGAACTTGTATCTTGCTGGGTGCCCCTGTCATCTGATTCACCGAGCTGCCCAAAAAGCTGCTTCAGTGCTTCCCTTCAGCATTGATGAAATACTTGTTGATGTGTATTATTATTTTGAACATTCATCGAAGAGGCTAGCAGCACTAGAGGCGTTCCAGGATGAAGTGAAACATCAGAAAATGCTGAAGCATGTGGCTACAAGATGGCTCAGTGTGAGGAAATGCCTTGACAGATTGCTGGAAAACTGGGATGCTCTACGGAAATTTTTCAAAGAGGAGGCCCCTGCTGCAGCAAGCACGTCAAGAGCTGAGGGCAGAGAGAAGAGACTGAAATCCTTCTTTCAGTCTCCCACCAACAAGCTTTATTGCCTGTTCCTGAAACAAGCACTTGAACCGTTTGACAATGTCAACAAGCAGCTCCAAGCCGAGTCTCCACAAATACACTGTCTGCAAAGGTCCTTGCTTGACCTCTTGAGACAGCTCATTGTGAAATTTGTGAATCCCATTGTCATAGCTGAGACGATCAAAGTGACAGGAGAGATGCAGATGCGACAAAAGGCACCTCTTGAGATCAACTTCAGGGATCTACAAAACCATAAATCTCAAGTTCTACTAAGCGAGGAAGCTGCTGAGTTCCTAAGAAAAAAAGATGAAGTTGGTTTACGAGAGAGCAGGATCAAAGAGTTCCACGCCACATCAAAAGAGTTCTACATTGCAGCATGCAATTACATCTGAACAAAATTTCCTCTCAGTTCGGAAGTGCTGAAAAATGCTGAGGTTGCTGATGTTGATCAGCGCCTGGAGGTGACAGAGGAACAGCTGTGCTTCTTCATGAACAGATATCCTTGTTTAGTGCCTTCAGGATCCAGTGTGGACACAGTGAAGAATGAGTTTGTCACATACCAGTCGCACCCTGTGGTTCCATCACTTCGGAAAGAGAGAATGGACACAACATGGGTGGCCATTGGCCAAACCAAGGATGCTGCTGGAGTTCCTATGTTTTCCAGTGTGGCCAAAGTTATGCTGGGAATTCTCACTATCCTCACAGCAATGCAGGCTGTGAGCGAGTATTTTCCTGTGTTCGAAAGAACAGGACCGACCAGAGAGCTTCGCTTTCGGCCAAAACTTTGGACAGCCTGATGGTCGTCAAATCAAGACCGGGAATGCCAGCTGATCGGACCTACTCTACCAAGGAGCTCTCGGATCTGAAGTCTGCTTATTACCAGTCCCTCAACAAGCAGTGAAGATCGCAAGTCCCACTGCATGAAAATCAGCAAAAGAAGTCTAAGATGATTCTCTGCAGTACCTGACAGCTGTACATAACACTTTAGGAAATCAATTTTGTTTCTTTCTGCTATTTTTTGTTTGACAAAAAAAAACTCTTTCCTTTCATTATTTCATTTTGGGGAAAAAAAAAAAGCGAGTTACTGAGTCTGACTCAGTGATTTTTAAGTCTAACTGATCTCAGCTGTTAAATACTGAATTAAAACTGTAACGTGTGATTATCTTAAAACTCCTTTGAAGATTTTGAGTGCAAGTGTGTGTAAAGGAATTGACTGTAAGACTCAAAACATTGATGAACTTGTCACTTCCAGCCTGTCTTGCACTGTAGTGAGTGCATACAGTTATCAGACAGTTTCATATGTAAAGTAACAATTGATATTAATAATTTGTGTAAAGTGTGGACAACCTGTAATATGGACCAACTAAAGACTGAAAATGAAAGACTGAAGGTGAAAACAACAAATGACAATTGAAGTTGAAAGAAAACTCTTAAAGACACTGTGTTTGCCTTAGCATGGGTTGGGAATTGGCATCATCACTGCACTATTGATTTAACTCATGATGAAGGTAAACAGTGTTTGTGTGTGTTTCACTGTGTCTCTATCTCTGTCTTCAATTATGTGTCTGTTTTACTCTCTCTCTCTCTCTCTGTATGTATGCATGTGTGTTTTTTTGTGTTTGTTACTGTTTATGTGAACCGATGTTATTAATACCTTTTATATTCTAGTATTTTATCATTGTTATACGACTCGTGCATGTTAGCTGCAACATTCTTAAAATTTCTTGTGGAAATACTCTAATTTTTTTCAAAATACTCTTAATTTGAAATTGGAATACTAAGCCAGATTTTGGGGTAAACAGGTCTGATTGTGTTTTCGAGATCACATTTACATGCTGATGTCATTTTTCAGATGGAATAGGATGGCTTGCAAAGCAAATCGCCTTGTATTCATCACTAAGAAACCAATGTTTCTGTCTCCATGTGATGAATATAAACAAACTTTGTTACTGTCACTTTTAAGTTTTTGTATAAAAATAGTAAGACTTGATGAATGTTATGAAACATTACTATGTTCTTTCATGTTAAGATCAATTTTAAGGCACAACTTTACTTCAAATTGTATATATAGATACATTTTTTTATTTTTTTCATTTCATGGCCAGTTCTTTTATGATGCAGTGAAAACAATAGTCATAGATTGTTGTATTCTGTGTGAAAAAAAAAAGTTTACATGCATAACTTTCATTAAGCCCTCAATATGTCACAATATCAGAAATTGAAAGCATGCCAATGAGTACTGAGCTTCAGTTTGATTTCAGTTTATTTCAAACCACATGTGTCAGTTTTTAAATTTTTTTTTTTTATTTATTTGTGTATTTATTTACTTGCAAAAAAAAAGTGGCAGCAACAAAAACAATTGTAGGCTAACATTAGTTTGGTTTATGCTTTACAGCATGATGCTGAGCGACAGGGCAAGAGGACTGCTGCCAAGTGAGCATGTCAGCGTGACCCGAGTCCACCTGCAGTGCCACACAGCAAAAAGAAAGCTAAGACCAATTATGAAAATGTGAAGGCGTGTATTGAAAGAATGAAGCAAAACAATCCTGAAAAATAGGAGGCATACAAAGAAAATATGAAAAATGCAAGCAGACCGTATCAGCAAAACATGAGTGAAGAACAGAAATCAAGAGCCCGCGAGCAAGCAAGAATCAGGATGCAGAATTATCGTCAGCGACAGTTAGAACTCAATGGAACAGCAAGTCGTGGAACTAAAACAAGAGCATCGACTTCAGAACAGCAAAAAAAGTGGGCGAGAACAGAAACAAACACAGGCAAGATGAGTCACCAAAAACGCACAGCTATGAACAAAATAAGAGACAAATGTAAGGAGAAGAAGATAAATGGTATCAAAAATCAAACATCAGTTGTCCCAGAGAAGACAACCACCCCAGAAAGTCAGGTCCGTTCTCCAATGGTGGAAGCCACTACTTCACATACACCTCCATGTACACCAGCAGCAAAGCGACAGTGCCTGTTGCATGTGAAGAGTCGATTGTCTAAAGATCCGCAGATACACTGTCAAACTGTTTCTGACTGATCAAACATGCGTCACCAGGAAAAAAGTGACTGTTCAGTGTAATGGGAGTCAACGCGAGACCTTCAGCTGAACACGAAGTGGGGAAGGCCATTATGGAAGAAGTTTCGAACTTATTGTTTGAAAAGCAGTCAAAAGTAATAAGGATGAAACGCCGGCTGCTCTTGTCCCATTCTGGCGAAAAAGAAAAGTGTTCGTTCCACAAGCATGCATTTGGTTGCCACCGCAAGACAGTGCTGTCTTCATTGAAGAAAAAGGAGCCATCAAAGTTCCAGAAGAAGAAAACTGAGGCAGAGGAAGAGGCAACAACTGTTTTTTGAGGTTTCTTCTCATCCTCTCCCAAGCAAGAAACTGGTCTCAAACAAGACTGGGAAAGCAGCAAGTGTCCTCAACAAGCCACTGACTGACGTCTATGCTGACTACAAGGAAGCTATTGATAACCCTGTTAGCTTCAGCTACTTCGCTTCATGTCGGCCAGAGCATGTACGCTTGCAGAGACAGGCCATTTTAAGGCAATGTCTTTGTGAGTACTGCACCAACGTGGAGCTGAAACTTCGGGCTGTCAGTGAAGTGGCAGCTCGGATTGACAACCGGTGTCGCATCAGACGTCTACCAGGCGGTAGATATCATCACCTGCGGAAGATCGCAAGGAAGCTGGAAGAAGGAGTGCGCCTATGGCAACTGTTTGCACTGCTCCAGACAAGACCTGACCAACCATCTGGACCCGCTGACGCAGCACCAGGCTCCTGTGATGTGGAACAAATGGGAGTCCCAGGCCTATGTCAACAATGGAAAAAGGGTACATTTCTTTTTTTATTAACCTGTATACCAGAAACAGGAACTATAATTCAGCTCACAAAAAAGTGATTATAACATTTATTACCAATTAAAACTATGAATAATAATAACAATACAGCTTTTATACAGCGCTACTCCCAATCTTAGATTGGCTTGGGGCGCTTTACATCTGAACAGTTGCAAATTTCCTAACACCTTACACTCATTAAAAAAGAATCATGTGCCATTTCCTAATCAGACAAACACACACACACACACACACACACACACACACACACACACACACACACCTACACACACGCAAACAGCTCAGGGGAAAGCCTTCTTGAACAGGAAAGTTTTCAAGGAGGATTTAAAGGCTGGAAGAGATTTTGAGTTTCAAAGAGCTGAATGGAGGGAATTCCAGATGATTGGTGCCTGACAGTGAAAGGAGCGCGGTCCAAAGGATGAGTTTTTCATTTGAAGAAGGGGGGGGGGGGGGGGGGGCGGAGGGGTATGATGAAACTGCACTGGTGAAATTTTTTTTGCCATATGACCATCATAATGAATTCAATTTGTATGTGAAGCTGATAACAGTGTTTTTATGTCACAATAATACTGTATTATTGCAGGGGTGCTGAGCCTTTAGCTTTTTTATAGTGAGCCTGGTGAAGCCTTCAACATAATACCAGAAAGTGCCCAGCGCCTGTAGGTATATATGAAACAGTAACTGAGCTTATGAATGGTATACTGAAGCTGATGCAATGCTGTAGGTCTAATTTCTTGTGATTTGTGTTGCAGGGCAGCAGAAAGGTGTTGGTGAAGCATGCAGGGTCAGTTGCAGAACTGATCGAAGAGTTGAAGGATGAAGTGGTCTTCCTGGTTCAGCATCTTTTTCGGGCAAACTGGCAAGTGAAGCAGCTTGAGTCCATGAGAGCGAGCCATCCTTTTCCGCCAACAACAGTGGGTATGGTCCTGGACTTCGCCCAGAACTTTACCTGCACTTTTCAAGATAAAGTTCAGGCTGCCCACTGGCATCATGAACAGGTAACTCTGCATCCAATTGTAAGATACTACCTGTGTCCGCAAGATGAATGTCAAGAAACTGTAACAGAGAGTCCATGGTTTTCATTTCCAACGACAAAAACCATGACCATCATGCAGTGTTTCCAATCCACACACGGGAAGCATTGCGACATCTGACAAATGTACCTCAACTGCCAGTAGAGCATGTCACACAATGGACGGATGGCTGCTCTGCACAATACAAGTCGAAGGGTCCTTTATCAGACATTTCGTGTGCTCTTACTGACTTCGGTTACACTCTGGAGCGGAATTTCTTTGGCTCCCGCCATGGAAAAGGGCCTTCAGATGGGGAGAGTGCTTTAGTGAAGCACCATGCCACTACAGCCATCACAGCAGGGGCAGCTACCATCTGTGACGCCAAAGACTTACTTGATTATTGTACACGGAGCAAGCTCCACAAACAACCAGAAGCACAAGCTCAGGCCTGCAAAACTCATTTCTTCCGCAGCTTTTTCTGGGTCGAGTCAACAGACATAGTACGTCAGAGAAACAGGCCTGTGAAAACACTCAAAGGCACCAGAAGTCTTCACGGAGTGAAGTGTGTGGAGCAGAATGTCATTCTGACATGCAATCTGTCCTGCTTCTGCAATTCCTGTCGCTCAGGTGTTGGCCATTGTGAGAATACCAACATTGCTGGTAACTGGCACCGAGAAGAACTGATACCAGTGGGTCCACAGCGCCAGCCTCCAGCTGCACAAGATCCTCCTGCTGTGGCTGCTCCACAGCACCAGCCTGCAGGTGCACAAGATCTTCCTGTTGTGGCCGCTCCACAGTACCAGCCTGCAGCTGCACAAACATCTTCCCCCTGTGGCCGCTCCACAGTACCAGCCTGCAACTGCACAACATCTCCCCCTGTGGCCGCTCCACAGTACCAGCCTGCACTGCACAACATCTTCCCCCTGTGGCCGCTCCACAGTACCAGCCTGCAGCTGCACAACATCTTCCCCCTGTGGCCGCTCCCCAGCACCAGCCTGCAGCTGCACAAGATCTTCCCCCTGTGGCCGCTCCCCAGCACCAGCCTGCAGCTGCACAACATCTTCCCCCTGTGGTCGCTCCACAGCACCAGCCTGCAGCTGCACAACATCTTCCCCCTGTGGCCGCTCCACAGTACCAGCCTGCAACTGCACAACATCTTCCCCCTGTGGCCGCTCCACAGTACCAGCCTGCAACTGCACAACATCTTCCCCCTGTGGCCGCTCCCCAGCACCAGCCTGCAGCTGCACAAGATCTTCCCCCTGTGGCCGCTCCCCAGCACCAGCCTGCAGCTGCACAACATCTTCCCCCTGTGGTCGCTCCACAGCACCAGCCTGCAGCTGCACAAGATCTTCCCCCTGTGGTCGCTCCACAGCACCAGCCTGCAGCTGCACAACATCTTCCTCCTGTGGCCGCTCCCCAGTACCAGCCTGCAGCTGCACAAGATCTTCCTGCTGTGGCCGCTCCAGATGTAGTCCCAGCTGTACCTGCGACTGATATGCCTGCTGTTAGGCTTTCGTCTCCTGAAATCGAAGGACTGCAACCAAAGACTGGAGACTTTTTGGAGGTTGAGCTGGATGGTCACAACAGAGCTGTGACATTTTTGGGCAAAATTTTGTCAACAGATTCATCAGATCTCCATGTACAATTCTTTGAAAAAAGGCAGGGTCAGATTTGTATGTGTGGTCTGATGATGCTTGGGTTTCTCTATACCAAGTGAAAAGAATAGTTCAGCCTCCAGTTTCTGGCACCCACACGTGCGCTTGCTTTTAGATTTGCATCTCCGTAACATAAACGTTTCAATTTTTGAATTTTTTTTTTTTTCTCTTTGTTGTTTTGGGGAACTTTCTTGTTGTTTGGTTGGTTAGTTGTTTTTTGACTTGAGCAGTGTCAACTCTAAAATTTATCAGAAAATGATTGTAGTTTTGTATTTGTTCCTTAACCAAAAGCAATTCTTTCACACACAATGACTTTATGTGCTGTGTATTAGCTGCATAATGACATTACATCAGTGACATTGTCAAATTACATTCGGATTGCATTGCACCATGATTATTTTTTCCAGTCGAAATGTTCTTTTTGCTTTCCAGTCAAAACACTGGGAACAATTTGTGACAGGTCATAGGTCAAAGCTATAGTATGCAGTTAATTGTGCCTCGTAACATACTTTCACACACAAAAAAACTGTCTCCTGTCCTGCACACATAATTATGTATGACATATGTGTGTGATTTTATCATCTTTGTGTTTGTGTTTTGTGGTCATAATACTGGTGGATGAAAAAAAAAAAAGAAGAAAAACAACAGTGACACATAACTCGCATTTTCAGTAAACACAACAACATACACGTATATGTTCATACTGGTAGATACACATATGCGCAGACACAGACAAGGACATGTACAGAAACACAGCAATATTTGAAGTGAACAATTCCAATTGAATGAAAAACCATGTCACATCAAATTACTTCATAAGAAAGACAATTATCAACAGACAGCTCTAAAGTATAGCACAACAAATACATCACTCCATACAAAAAATAATACACTTATACACACACACACACACACACACACACACACACACACCCCTACCTGGGCATTTTCCAGGCCTCCTGAAACTCCCCTTCATCCACGTGACAAGCTTTGGCCAGTGCCTCCGCCAATCCCCCACTCTCCGAACGTGCACACTGAAGTAATCCTCATGGGGAGCCTGGACACACAACACTTCATCTCTCTCTCTCTTTGCCAGCAGGGCTCTGAACCATCCGCTCCATATCAGGATTACAACAACCACAATCACTCTCTCTCTTTTCCAGCAGGGCTCTGAATCATCCGCTCCATATTAGGATGACAACAACCACAATCACAGTCTCCTCTGGCTGCTTGTTCTACTTATTTCAAATTCTGTTTTTCTAATATTACAGAAACTTTTTCAGATTGATTCTGTCCAAACTGTTTTCAAGTTCTAAATTATTTCATAGCACTTGAAGTTCGAATTTAGGTGAAATCCATCCAAACTGTTTTCAAGTTCAAAATTATTTCATACTGGCACTCAAAAGTTCTAATTCAGACCTAGGTGGCATCCTTTTCATTAAAATTTTCTAGTTTATGTACAGTAAAAGTTAAGTTCCCATGGCATTTACAGCCCCCTGTTATTTTTCTGTTGCCAGCAACAACATCTGGATTAAACAGAACTGTAATACAGTCAGGTTTGCAGTTACAATGTTTCTCTCCTATACTGACAGAATGTTTCTCGACAAGATTGGGTCACAGCTGAAAATTTTTTTTTTTTTCATTCTAAGAATGGCCTACACCTGGGCTCCTTAAATGCTTTATTCAGTATAGTTTCCTATATCACCTGAAACAAACAAAATGCCTGAACTTTATCAATAAAATTTCAGCTGAATATACCCTGAATGCAAATCATTTTGAACTTGATGATTATCAGATAAAGCAAACCTTAAAAACTATATTATTAGATTCACATTACATCATTATGACAGAAAAACGGATTTAATTCATTTCTAATGACAAAATTCAAACGGAAGTACGCCATTTTATAAAATATTGATCCAACTGTGAACTCCCAAACATGTGACCTCCTACAAGCCAAAAAATTTCAAAATGCAACAGATCAAATGCCTCAGGTGCACTCGCCAGTAATTCAATGGTTCCTATAATTAACAACGATCAAGCTCAAATTATCAAGCAGTCACAAACACATCAAGGTGGAGAAAATCCCATGCACAAGCTGTCACTTACAGACGTCAGGGTGAAGGGATGCCACTCTAGCTGGGATATACTGGGGCAGTGCAGAAAAATGTACTGTCCTGGGCGTGCCCAGAACCCTTTCCGCTTCATCTGCAGCTCAAACACCCGTGACGGGTGGTTCAACACCTGAAACCAAACCAAACCAAAGTCCTGTCAGCAGGTTGATCCATTCAGATGACTGATGAGAATGTCGTCTGATCAATCCATCACATTTTCTTCTTCACTCTCTGGGAATTCAACACTAACGTCATCACTGGGATATGAAGCTTCTACACGCAATTCAAAGCTGACATCTTCCATGGGATACGACAAGAGGCTTCTTAACTCCTAAGTCAACATCCCATCAAGTAATGTCTCAAACTACCTCAGTGCAGACGCTTCCGCGAAAGGGGATGCCATCAGGATGAAGGGTACTTTCAGTGACAGCCACAGAGACATTAGCATACCTGACAATCCAAAGATGGTCTATGGTCCGCTTTCTCTCACGAACAGGCATATTTTGAGAAAAAAAGACAAAAAACCAAGAACAGGTGTTGTACTTTCGTTTTGAAGCAGTTTCAATAAATTCAAAATCTAATATGTAATCAGTTTAGTCACAATTTGCATTTTCACAAACTAACACAGTTGAGCCGTGCTGACCAAAATTGGCGCTGTACAAACGGTGCAATGGGCACACATGCGCAGTCCCTATAAAACAATATCTGGTGGTAAGATTCCACAGATTGAAAATTCAAGCAATGTCTGATGTAGTATACAAAATGAAACTTGGCTAGAATTTTTGTTGGGCATATTTTTCATTTGAGAAGTGTATTGTTATCTTCTGTGTAAAATGGCGTACAAACTATGCCAGAAGCATATGTGTGGACAGGTCTACATTAGGAATGAACTGTGTGAAAAAGGGCCTCCTTCCTGACTTGTCAGCGTCACACCCAGGTCATGGGACCAATGGCACAGCCCATGACTGGTGTACATATAACTGACAAGTCATGCCCAGATTGGTCCTGTGTGATCAATAACCATAGCTTTGATGAAATCAGCTGCATGATAGGATCACACAGACCCTCACACGACAGTTTGGGAAAGAGGCGGCATGTTTGCCCCCCCCCCCAGCAAAAAAAAAAAGCCACAGACACACACATCTGGATGGAAAAACAGATTGGGGTCACTGGTTGGAATCTCTCCTTCTTCATTACCCTGCACAGCAACACTTGCTGACAGGTGCATGGTGAGAAGAGAAGAAAGCCAGAGAAAGAAAAAAATAATATCAAGATTAATACGTCAAGTTTTTTTCCCCATAAAGTTCAATCCAAGTTTGCTAGTATGGCAATGGGTGGGCAGGGGGTGAGAATATGAACTAGTGATAGCATGAGGAATTTTACAAACCAGTTCGAACATTCACTACCTTGTACCATTATTTAACAACCAGTGCAGGAACCGGTCCCAAAAAAACAAACACCACTGACATGACACATGTACACCAAGACATGGCTCCAGGGTAGGCTTTCCATTTACCGACATCTTTTACAACTGACTGGAGACTCCAACCTTGCTAATTTTCCACACTGTCGGTCTGGTTTAGCTTGTTTGTTGAAGGAAAATACTGATTTTTGTTGGTCTTTCCCACAACTCTAGTATGCTGAGATTTAAACCATGAAAGATTCTGTGAGGGCTGATGCACTATTGAATGAATGCTTATAACTGGTGCACTGAACCACTATAATTTACTCTTTCATTCAAAGCACTGTAAACTTTGTTTGAAACTACTCCTACATTTAATGCTCTATTTTTGTTCCCTGAAACGTTTTATGCTTGAAATATGAAGACATGTTTTCTCTTCACTATAGGAGTGTGGATAAACACACAACACACACACAGATATACACACACTGTGCACTCTCTCTACATCTCAGTGAAGACACACACAAGAGACCTTTGTGATGACGACCCGCTGCAGACTGCGGACAAAGCGGATGATGCGTTCAATACTGTACAGATGAATGGACCCAGAGCCCAGGCCCAACTCTGCAATGTCAAATCACACACAGCCAGCGACAATGAACACATCCAGTATCCTTTGAACCCTGAACAGAGATTCCAAACTGTGAAGCTTAAAACGACATGAACAACCAGACAGGAAGGTGAGAGAAGTTCTAGTCAAGAAGTTTTCTACAGTGGAATGGAAGGAGGCACAGGGAAGGTAGTTTACCTTATCATTTTCTCACTGCCAAAACATCCTCTAAAATGGCACAGAAGAAATCACCTGAAGAGCTTTTCGCCAGTGCAAGTACAGACAGAATAGAAACTTATCTCTGGTTAGAATTCAACAAAATTCTGCCATATTAACTGCAAAACTTACCGATTCTTGGGAGAGAAAAATATTCCAGCAGCTGAATACCAATAAAAGAAAAAAAACTAAAAGATGGGGAAACAAATTTAAAAAAAAAAAAAAGAGAGAGAGAACTTTCAGTCTGGAGCATGACAACAAAAATGGAAAGAAACCAGAGACGGAGTCTGGGAAAAGAAAAAAACAATAAAATTAAATCTGATGTTTCTATTTGGACTTGAAACAAAGGGCATTTCTTTATATCTCCTAAATAAAAAGTGTTTTTCATGCACATAATTCCATGTTCTCAGAGCTCTTTTACTGCAATAATCACTCAAAAATAATGTAACAGACTTTCTCTACATTTGAATTAAGAAAAAAAAAAAAACAAACATGAAAACAATTGTTTATAAAAATATTACACACATACTATCCATTCCCTCTCTATTATGAACTGAAATACACAGAAGTTTCTGAGGTTTAGTCACCAAGACCAAGGAGCAAACACGGCTCCTTGCTTGGAAGACGAGGTAGCCCTACATCCTTTTTTTTTTAGGAGGCTTACCAATGGATCACAAAACACCATGCAAACATCCAGTTGTGAAAATCAGCTTGCACAAAGCTAAACTACAGCGAGTCTCACGAGACATCATTCAGGCAGTGATTGGGTGAATGAGAAAGGGCACCTGAAAGGACCTGTGCTCTATAACGTACCAATTTCCCCTCAGCATGTGCTTGTGTGCTACTTTGCAAATGTCAGAATCTGCCCACAGTGGACTGGATCTCTACCACCCTGTGAAATTTTTAGGTCACCACTGAGGTCACTAGAACCAAATACTGTGTTCTCCCAATAGGATTTTTAGCTGCAGGTGGCAAACGTTAAATCTCAGCCCCGCACACATTATTCCATCCCTTTTTTTCTGTTACAACAAATTCAAACACGCCATTCCTTCTCTCCTTTCGTCAATAACAGACAAAGCCAACACACACACACATACAGACACAGACTCTCCACCCAACCACAACATGACTATCACACTGACAAATCCATAGTCAACATACATCACTGTTTCAGGAATGGGACACACAGCTGAAATACAACTCACAAAGGGACCCATGCCCTGGAACTGTGGATCCACACAGGGGGGTTGTCCCCACTTGTCTGGCTGGTTAACGCATTTTTCTGGATTATGGTCGTCTACGTTTATCTGTGTTCTAATGATTCTCCTGCAAATCACATGCATTCCCCGCTTGATATCTGCATTTGGGAGGAAAAAAAAAAAAGAACAGACCAAAATACAATTTCAAAATATTGGCAAACACAGACCATCTCATCATTCTGCTGCTTACACACAGGTATGAATGCAAGTATAAACTTCTGAAATACCTGGGAGAAAAAAAAAAAAGACGATTCAGGGGTGAAGTTGGTGATTTCTAAAATATTTTGTGATCAAAATAAATAAATAAATCACAGTAAAAAAACCACACACACACATTTTTTAAAGACATATAATATGCTTTTTAACCCGTTCCCTGCCTGGAACGTGTAACGCACGTCCTGAAAACCGCTACGCCCGGGACGTGAGTGTCATGTCGTAATTTCGTCACGGAAAGCTGAAAAATCTACTTGGGAAACGACCGTCTAAAATGTTCTCACTTCTTCTACTGGTGTCGAGGAACGGCCCCTTTCCCTTCACGCGAGCAGCCAGCTGACCATGTGTTATGCAAATTGCGAGTTGAGAGGTTACAGCTGATAAGCATAATCAAGATGGCAGCTCAACTGAGCGCTTCGTCGACGCCTCCCGTTTTCAAGCGTTACACTGCGCTTGATGTTTTAGATGACGATAAAACTTATAATGACAGTGATGAAGAAGACCTTTGAGGATCGGATCCTGATACTAGCGATGAGGAGGAGACGGATGGGAATCAGCACCATTCACTTTTATCGGAGACACGTGCTGGTGATGACGTGGCTTCTTTCCTAGTTGCACATGACAGCTGTGAGTACAACGCCGCGAGCGAGGGTGACGAAGCGGAAATAGCCGAACGCGTGCCATCAACGAGCACTGCACGCACTCCTATCATGACCGGAGAGGGTAGTGGACATGGTAGGGGCTAGGATGACGGCGAGGGTCCTGTGGAAGCGGCCGGGGGCGTGGCATGGGGCGTGGTCAGTCCCAGCCTTGGTAGTGTTTTCATTGGGAATACTAGTCAAAAATCAACTGTGCCAATTTTAGGCTGCACAGAGCTCCAGTCTCCAGTTCCTTTATGACCAGAAACCGGATTCAGGCAAGCAGCTCTGTTTTTTTTTTTTTTTTTTTTTTTTTTTCCATTTTTGTTTGTTACTACTTGATTCTTCATTCTTCCTCTATTTATTTTCTGTATTTCTCTTCTTTCACATATTTCCTACTGAGATCACATAATTATGGCAAATAATGACTGTATGCATAGAGGGGACTCTGTGTGTGTGTGTGTGTGTGTGTGTGTGTGTGTGTGTGTGTGTGTGTGTGTGTGTGTGTGTGTGTGTGTGTGTGTGTGCGCGCGCGCTTGTGCACATGTGTGCCTAAGCATTGTTTATTTCTGTATGCAAGTTTTCCATATAAGTTTGTTCACATTGTAAAGCACAGAAGCACTCATCCACAGCAGTTTTTTTTTTTTTTTTTTTTTTTTTTTTTGCGCCATTTGTGTGTTTTTTTACATTCATGAGTGTGTGATACTGTTAGTGCGTGTTTGTGCATATGTGTACAGTGTGTGTGTGTGTGTGTGTGTGTGGGGGGGGGGGGGGGGGGGGGGGTGTGTGGTGTGGGTGTGTGTGTGTGTGTGTGTGTGTGTGTGGGTGTGTGTGTGTGTGTGTGTGTGTGTGTGTGTGTGTGCAATTGTGGGTCTGCTTACTGTGTGCTGTGTGTGTGTGCGTGTGTGTGTGTGTGTGTGTGTGTGTGTGTGTGTGTGTGTGTGTGTGTGTGTGTGTGTGTGTGCGTGCGCGTGCGTGCGTGCGTGTGTGTGTGTGTGTGTGTGTGCCAAGTGTGGGTCTGCTTACTGTGTGGTGTGTGTGTGTGTGTGTGTGTGTGTGTGTGTGTGTGTGCCCAGTTGTGGGTCTGTTTACTTATCTTGAAACTTTTATTCTGTATTTCAGATTCTTCTTCAGTTTCTACAGTATTTTCTTTTCTTTGTGGGTGGGTTTTTTTTTTCAACAGACAATTGTTTATTTTTTTCTTCAGACTTTTTTTTTCCATGGTTGTCATTTTGAACATTTACCAATAAGTATTATACTATAAGAATTTTGACCACTCTGTATACTTACAGTGATGCTGAGTAAACACTAAAAGAACTTGTCAGTGTTTTACAGGTCTTATGTGTGTGTGACATGTGTATATGTGCAGAAACTGTTCTTTTTTGTAAAACCACCATTGGTACATCCCTGTCCATCCCCTAATGGCCAACAAAAACTATTATTATATATATAGCATCATAGCTTGGGGTAAAAGGAAAGAGAAGCATAAAATCTAAGTCATACATCAACAAATAGATAAGCAGTCATTGAGGTATTGAACCTACCCCAAATAGTAAAATTATGCCCCTTTCTAGTAGAATTGGGGTACCCCCAGTAACATACAGATTTGTTACACAGAGGGACAATTACTGACAACAATATGAATCCCTGGTGTTTGTAATGTTGTTGAGCAAACACTAAAAGGTATTTTTGCTGTGTTTAGTGGGCTTTTATGTGATGAATTGTTGTAAAACTCTCAAATTGAAAACAAAAAAAAAACAGTTTTATCATATATTATTAGTGTGTGAACCATCATTATCACCCCCAAAAAATCAAATTAGAATGAAATGAAATTGTAGACAATGGTATAAGGAAGTAATCCACAAAAAAAAACTAACAAATAAATCAGCAAATGGATGTGTAATATAGATGTTAGTGACCATACCGTGAAAAGCATGATTATGCCCCTTTTTACCTAAAAAGTAGTACCCCCAATTATGAGCAGATTATCATCAAGAACAAGATTCCTTGGGATTTATATGACTGTGATGTGTTAGTGCTGATGTTGAATAATTAGTCACATCACTTTTTTCATTGTTTTCACTGATTTTATATGGTGCAATTTGTTTTTGTATACTTGAAAATTGTTCTTTTTGTAAAACCACCATTCATTATATCCCTGTCCATCCCCTAATGGCCAACAATACTACATTATTGTTATACAGCATCATAGCTTGGGGTATAAGGAAAGAGAAGCCATAAAATCTAAGTCATATGTCAACAAATAAATAAACAGGGATTGAGGTACTGAACCTACCCCAAACTGTAAAATTATGCCCCTTTCTAGTAGAATTGGGGTACCCCCAGTAACATAGAGATTGTTACACAGAGGGACATTTATTGACAACAATATGAATCCCAGGTGCTGTTTGTAATATTGTTGAGCAAACACCAAAAGGTATTTGTGCTGTGTTTAGTGGGCTTTTATGTGGTGAATTATGTGTAAAACTCTCAAATTGAAAACAAAACAAAAAAACTGTTTTATCATATGTTATTAGTGTGAACCATCATTATACACCCAACAAAAGTAAAAATGATGTGCAATTGTAGACAAGGGTATAAGGAAGTAATCCACAAAAAAATCTAACAAATAACTCAATAAATGGATGAGTAATAGAGATGTTAGTGAACATACCATGAAAAGCATGATTATGCCCCTTTTTACCTAAAATAGTACCCCCAATTATGAGCAGATTATCATCAAGAACAAGATTCCTTGGGATTTATATGACTGTGATGTGTTAGTGCTGATGTTGAATAAACAGCAAGACCACTTTTACAGTGTTTTGATTCATTCTATTTGGCGCAGTGTGTTTGTGTATACTCGAAAACTGTTGTTATTTTTTGTAAACTTTTTATAATTATGTTAATTTCTGATATACTTATTATCAACATAATCAAGTCATTTTGACAGGACATTGTAGACAAATGCATAACAACAAAACATGCAAAAAATCAGAGAGATCTGTCAAGAAATAAGTGAGCTGTAACCGTTTTACTGAACCTACCAAAAAAAGCTAAATTTTTACCACGGCATACAGGTTTTCAAACATCTATTATACTGTGGCAGTGCAGACTTTTGTTTGCTGTACAGAACAAATCTGATTTTGTGGTTGGGTTTTTTTTTTTTTTTTTTTCATAAGATCTTCACTGTAGAGATCCTGGGTTTGCCAGTGCCTGATTATTTCATGCTCCTTAGCTTTCTCATTATGACGACAGCCTAAAAACACTAACTTTCATTTACTCCATGATGTGAAAAATAAATCTACCCATCTGCAAGACCTCCACCTTCATTTACTCCATACTATAAACAATACCATCCACCCGTCTGCAAGACCTCCTTCATCATTAACTCCACACAATGTAAGTAATACCAACCTACTCCTTCATTTGCTCCATACTATAAACAAATACCATCTACCCATCTATAAGACATTCATTTTCCAAACAATGACTTGTATGCCGCTCATACATTTCCATGTTGATGAGAGTCAATCTCTTGAAGGAAGACACCCCTGGACTTGTTTCAGGTGATGATGAAATTTTACCGAACAACCCAAGGGATTGGTCTGAGCTTTTCAGAACCAGCTGGTGAGAACGTCTATACTATATTACTTTTTATGCAGCTGATAAATACCATTTACCCATTTACAAGAACCCTTCTCCACATCTTACATAATGAACACAATACCATCTACCCATCTATAAAACCTCCACCACATTTCCTTTAATGAACACTATACCATCCTTCCATCTATAAAACCTCCTCTTCCATTTAATCCATAATGTAAACTGTACAGTCTATAAGACCTTCTCCTCCACAACTTATAGAACGAATACAATATCATCATCTACCCTCTATAAATCTTCCTCCTCCATGTCTTCCTTATGAACACATACCATCTATCCGTCCCTACGACACCCTCCTCCATGTTCTATATAATGTAAACAATACCATCTACCCTTCTATATGACCTCCTCCTTCATGTCCTTTATAATATAAACAATACCATCTACCCATCTATATGACCTCCTCCTCCATGTCCTTTATAATGTAACAATACCATCTACCCATCTATATGACCTCCTCCTCCATGTCCTTTAATATATAAACAATACCATCTACCCATCTATATGACCTCCTCCTCCATGTCCTTCTAATGTACACAATGAATACCACACATACCAATCATAATAAAAATGAACACTAACACTTATTTCTGGGTCCCTCATTATGTAAACAATGAATACCACTCATCCATACACCAAATTCCACGTCCCTCAAATGCATATACCACTAAACAGCACACTTTTTCTAGGAGCCTCATAATGTGAGCCGTGAACACTCCTCATCAACAAACACCTTTTTCTGGGTGCCTCCTAATTAATAATAGCATCTCTTTTCATATACACAACACCCACCTTTAGATGCTTCATAACATAATACTATGGTTACCATTGGTCTTGTATCATTACTCACTAAACTCATTTACTTCATTCACATGTCTCTGCATCTCTCTCTCGTCCTGGCTCACTGTTTTGAGATGCAGCACCTTGAAGCAATCAAATATAACAATGAAGGTTATAACCTCAACATCCCAAAACTCTGATTCAATTAATTCTACAAACTTACTCAGCTCCATGGACAACAAATCCAATAAAGAAGAGGATGAAGAGATGATGTGTGTACCAAAATAATTCAAAGTAGGACCTCCTGAAAAAAGAACAAAAAAATCAGGTCATTGTTCTCACTTCTACTACTAAGTTTTTCTTCTTTTTTTTTTTTTTTTTGTTACCAAGACATTAGACCACATTCAATCTGAAAATCATATAAGTTTTTCAACTTCAGTGACAAAATGTAAGAAAATGTTTTTTTTAAGTACAACCTTATCTGTGAGCATGTGGTTACTTTGGTTCACAGGAATTTGTTGTAATGAATAAAATGGTCAAGCAACATTTTTTTTCCAAAATAAAAATATCAATTTCTTAGCACGCAAAACGCTGGGAATTAGACCACAAGTGTTGCAGCATGCATATCATGCAGTCCTCTTCAACACTCTTCTCTCTCACCTGATGATCTCAGTGGAGGAGGAGATGATGACGATGAGACACAATGTGATCACCACCCCAGACACACCAGCCACCGTCTTGAACAGTTCTACAGTGGGATCCTGAGAGTCAAACATTGCACATGAATATCACAATACCAGGCTATTTCCTTCCCCTTGTCATTTGTGGGAGAGCATGATAGTTCACATCCACACATCGTATATTTCTTTACTTTACTTGAATTTCCTCCCTTTATTTCCATTCTTTCAGTTTTGCCACACGCAAGGTTGCTCTAACGAGACTGGCAAATGGCATACATACAGTATCAATACCTGAATGGCTGAGTTCATGTACACAAGAGCGTTTTAGAATTACTGTAATTTCACTTCTGTACACCTCTACAGGAAAACCATGGCATGATTCATCTTTATACATGACATCAAATGAAACAATCGCATTTAATCATCAGCATGTTTGGGCTTTTGATTGCAGAAAATACAATTTTGAAATTCTGATAATCGTTTAACATGGGCAGTTTAGGGGGAATGTGGGGTTAGGGAGGGCGTGTGGGGGAACAGCACGGATTGTGGACACCTACCTCCACCCACTCCCCTTTCTGAAAAAAAGACTTGAACGAATAAACTGCCTAGCTTTGCAATGCTGAACTCATTTCAGTAATGTATCAAGCGCTCAGCAACATAGCAATGCCTACTTGTAATTCAAACATCTCTAAAAAAAAAGGTCAGACACCCACTTCCTGGATAAACTCATCCAAGTTTAAGAAAACCTGTTTTTATGAACTTTAGCAAGCTAAAAAAAAATGATATAATCACACAATAACATATACATTGTTAATAACTCTGTCCTTACCTTCTATCCTGGGGTGGGGGGTGGGTGGAAGAGTGAAAGGATATGTGTGTGTGTGTGTGTGTGTGTGTGTGTGTGTGTGTGTGTGTGTGTGTGCGTGAGTGAGAGAGAGAGAGAGAGAGAGAGAGAGATACAGAGAGACAGAGAGAGAGAGATCCACAAAGTGACTGACAGTGCCACTGGTGCGAATGGGATTGATCCATGTGCCATTGGGGGAGGTGGGAAGGCGTGTGAGGATCTCACGGATGTCGGAGGTACTGTGAGCCAGGTGCAATCGCTCAAAGTCGAAGTAATGGGCACCAATGTGAATTGCTGGAAACATAACAATGACATGAGATTAGGTCTCACAGGCATGTAACCATCAATCAAAAAAGATGTGGGAGTTCTAATTATCTACAACAAAGACAGATTAATAAGAAATTTTTTAAAGTTAATTTCAAAATGGAGTGACTCTTGGGAGAAAATGAAACAAAATACAGAAAGAGAGGGGGTTAGTAAGTGCCAAGGACACAGACAAACAAAGTACAGGACAACACAATGCATTTTGACCTCTTGGGTCTTAAGACAAAAACAAATAATATTTCAGACAGTGAAAACGAGAAAACACTTATATTCTGATATTCAGCGCAAATAAAAAAAAAAGTCTGAAGTGTCAACAACAACAAATTCATTTTGAATACTGAAAAACAAACAAACAACATCAATGCTACTGGTGTGCTACTTTTTTTTTTCCCTTCTCATGAGCAATTAGTACAATTTCCATTTTCTTTCTGTTCCTTTCTAGTTACTTTTTAACTTCCAGTTAAAAATCAAAGCATGTGTGAATCCCTTTTCATGCACATGGGAGGGCTAAATGGCTTTGAATAGCATGAACAGTACAGTTAGTTTCGCACCTACATACTGGAGGTATGGGAGGCTACTCTGTAATCAGCTCATTTTTTTTTCCCATCACGCCAATCACTTTACACAGTTTTATCAGTGCTCTGATAATTCACAAATCCATGGAAAAACTACGCCTACATCAACCTTGAACAGCTCCAAAACAATGGTGAAAAACTACGTCTACATCAACCTTGAACAGCTCCAAAACAATGGTGCTTACCAACTTCCTGACAATGAAACATTCCTTCAACTTGTTTCCCGCCAAATTTTGCACAGATGATTGATTGTGCCATTTCCTTGCGTGTGCAGCTACATTGCCTGATCCAGCAAGATGCAAGCTGCCACACTGGAGAGCCACAAGGGAGGCTTGCTTAATCAGCTGCTTCTCTTTCAGGTAACACAATTCCCGGGATCAATAACTTTTTTTGATTCACACCTGAATGCAGAAATATCTGCAGAGACAGGCAGCACGCTTCATCACAAAGGACTATAGGTCCAGGGAACCAGGTTGCGTTTGCCGAATGCTGCGGGATTTGAATCTCCCCCTCTGGCTGATCGTCGCAGACAGGCATGACTAGGCCTGATGTTCAAGATAGCAGGAAATCTCATCCCTGCCATTTCCCCAAAAACTTCCTGACCCCTGTGAGTGCTGGCTGCAGATGGACACGACCCCCCCCCAAGTATGAGGACTTCGACATCTCCAATATTACAGAACACCGCATTGTCAGAAACACTCGCAGCTTCAAACTACCAGTCTCAGTGTCTGTAACACAAGTCAGTACACTCACTCCTCCTTCGTGCGGACAGTGATGGACTGGAATCATCTAGGGGAGGATATCATCAGTGCAGGCTCTGCCAGTGCATTTACATCAGCACTTGGCAGATCAACATCGCCTACCTGCTAGCATCTTGACAGCAGTAGAGTTTTTAACCTGTAGATACCTGTTGTGGCTACTTACTGAGACCTGAACCATGTAGAAGATTGTTAGGACAAAGTGGTGGCTTTTTAAACTATTTTTGTGCTTTCCCTGTTCCGTCGTGTTTATAGCCGTTGATTGGCTCCTGCGACGTAAAGTTCCAGCTCCAGATATCGTGTAGGCAATGTGCTTGAGGCAGATATGCTTGACTTGTGTCTGTAAGCAGGACACATCATGTATGCTATGTACTTGTACTAGGTGATGTTTGATTCATACCTGTAAATACATATTTCCAGCTGGCTATGTACTTGTGGAAGGTGAAGTGTGACTTATATCTCTATGCAGACATATGTAGGCTATGTACTTGTGGAGGGTAATGTATGAATCATATCTGTATGCAGACATATTATTTATGCTACGTACTTGTGCTAGGGTGATGTTTGATTCATACCTGTTAATAGACATATCATGTAGGCTATGTACTTGTGGAGAGTGATGTGTGGTTCATACCTGTATGCAGACATATCATGTAGGCTATGTACTTGTGGTAGGTGATGTTCTTGTCCAGCATGCGTCGCACATTCTGGTGGCAACACTGAAAGGACAATATCATCATCATACAGTACTGACAACCAGTAATATACACACTACTTCACACTTGCATGTAACAGGTTGCGCTACGTACAGTGGCACATATACATCCTTGGAAGCAGGCACAGCTACACACACACATACACACACACACACACACACACGCGCGCATGCAAGTGTACACATGCTCATGCACACACACACGCACACACACACACACACACACACACACAGACTCATCCAGGAGAACAATACATACCCCACATGCTCCTCTGATGTAGGAGAGGAGATTGCGGCAGACAGGCAGCAATATGAGCATACAGTTGAAGTTCAGACAGGCAGCGCTGGCCCGCGCCCAACACAAGGCATCCTGCACACACAGAGACAGTCACCTGTGTACACACAGAAACAAATCACTTGTGTACACACAGAAACATGTCACCTGTGTACACACAGAAAAAAGTCACCTGTGTATACACAGAAAAAAGTCACCTGTGTACACACAGAAACAAGTTATCTGTGTACCCATAGAAACAAGTCACTTGTGTATACACAGAAACAAGTCACCTGTGTACACACAGAAACAAGTCACCTGTGTACACACAGAAACAAGTCACTTGTGTACACATAGAAACAAGTCACTTCTGTTCACACAGAAACAAGTCACTTGTGTACATGCAGAAACAAGTCACCTGTGTACACACAGAAACAAGTCACCTGTGTATACACAGAAACAAGTCACCTGTCTACACATAGAAACAAGTCACCTGTGTACGCACAGAAACAAGTCACCTGTGTACACACAGAAACAAGTCACTTGTCTACACACAGAAACAAGTCACCTGTGTACACACAGAAAAAAGTCACCTGTCTACACACACAGAAAAAAGTCACTTGTGTATACACAGAAACAAGTCACCTGTGCACACACAGAAACAAGTCACCTGTCAACACACAGAAACAAGTCACTCATGTACACACAGAAACAAGTCACCTGTGTACATATAGAAACAAGTCACTTGTGTACACACAGAAACAAGTCACCTATGTACACACAGAAACAAGTCACTTGTGTACACACAGAAACAAGCCACTTGTATACACACAGAAACAAGTCACCTGTGTACATACAGAAACAAGTCAGTTGTGTATGTCTTTAAAATGTGCTTAGGTTTTAATAAACAGTAAACACACCTGTACTTTGGACAAAACAAACTCACACACTCCAGTACACATCACGCAGTTTACAAACTAGCTGACCATGGAGCCCGTGGTCAAGGCACAGCAAGTTTAAATTTAGTACCAAGTATAAACTAAAACCTGCGGTCAAAATCAAAAAGTCCATTCTTGCAATCATATCAAATGAAAAAAATACCTACTTCCTTTTACTTTCTAATTATCTGTTTTCATTGTGTGGATGTTTCTTCAACTAACAACAGTTAATGTCTAAAGTGTCTATCAAAATATCCAGAGTTGGCTTTTCTTTAAAAATTTACCCAAAACAAAATATTTATGTCAACCCCATTAAGTTTGGTGGAGAAATCTAGTTGCAGATGCAGCTGGCTGTGAATTAATTTGTTTGTTTTGTTTTTGTTTTTTTGTTTGTTCTTGCTGTTTGGAGATGAGGTCTTGTAACAGGCCTCTGTGGACATTTACGTCTTTCTGGTAAATGATGAAACCGTCTGTAACTGTGAAGCTGCCTGGTTCTCTCATCCTGCCACAAAAGTTCCAGACAATGCAACAGAACACTTACATAGCCTACAAAGCTTTTCAAGCCATCACTGCCATTTCAGTGGTGTCTGGGCAACAACTGTCCCCAACCATGTTGAATGAACAATCATCTCTTTCTTTAACTCTTCATCGCACTGTACAATAGAGAACAGAGAAAGAATTTTTTGCAAAAGGTGAATCAAAGGAGTTTCAAAATGGCAGCCACCATCTTCATAAACACCACCATCTTTAAAAAGCACATCTCAGCACTCAAAGCCTTCCACCTACCCCAAATAGGAACAACATTTATGAACATCCCCATAAGACAGAATTAGAGTGGATCAGTTGTTCAGTGCAGTATGGGCAGAAAGGTTAAATTTCTCAGAACTCTGTTACCATGTATCAAGCTTGACTGCGACATTGACCATGCTGTGATTTTGCTTAAAATGGTTTATTTTTTAACGTCCCTCTGGATAGGACAAAGAAAAAAAAAAGGAGGAGGAATTATCTGCACAGTTAAAGTGTCTGCCATCCATCTCCTTTTCCTTCTGTGCATGACTATGAGCTTGGCATCGCAGACTGGCACTCTGCTGTTGCCAACAGTGCAAGAGACTGAGACCACATTTGACAAAGAGCTGTTAACAAGGATGGCATGAGCCACATGGATGTAAAACTCTGGCCGGCAAAACATCCCAGGGGCCAAAAGAAAAACAACTGCCATACTTTAGACAGATGCAAGAAAGGGGAGAACTCACAACTTGGCATGAGCTACATGGATGTAAAACTCTGACCGGCATAACATCCCTGGGGCCAAAAGAAAAGATCTGCTATACTTGAGACAGATGCAAGAACAGGGGAGAGCTCACAACTCTTGGTCACCCAACTGTGCTGGCTTCATCAAACCTTAGAGAGCTTTAGGTGGCTTGGTAGTTTGGATGACACACTTCTTCATTTAGGGGGTGGAAGACCTGGCAAACATCCTTCACTGCCTTGGACTTTGCTGGGGCAAACCTGCAGCAGCAATGACCTCAGGAACAGGGGCCCAGGATACCAGCAGCAGATTTGGGGCCTGCAATGTTGTTATGGAGTCCATAACAAGCACTGTGAATTGGGAAGACCAAAGCTGTGGTGGCAGACTGCGCATGGGATGCCCACTCATGAATGTTTTCTGTGGTTAGCCAACACACCAGCTGTTGAGCTGTTCTAGTGTCAGATGAGCTGAGATTTCAGGTGTTTGGAGCTGGAGGCAAGAATGCAGCAAAATTATTGCCTTCTGTCTTCGCTATTAATTGCGTTTAAAATAAGTTTAGAAATTTTTTTTTTTTTTAAAAACAGAAGAACAGGATGTACAGAGACAAAGGATGTTAACTCAGTCATGTTCAGTTCAATACATCGAAAATGATCAGATGTGAAAATGCTTACCCCAACCAATTCCCGTAGGTAGAAGAACCCAATCTCATTCTTGTACTGGAAAAATGTTCCCACAAACAGACCAGTGTTGATAACAAGCCACGCTCCCTGAAACAGTAACACAAACTATTAGGTAAAGAGCCTACACAACTGTTCTTGAGTTACGAAATAATGTAAAGCATTATATCTGTCAAAATACATCTTCACACATGCAACAAATTTAAGCATCATCACATATACATTTTGAGCCAATACAAGAAGTGTTTGGCACACTCTCAGTTTTACCAGTTATACTCACTATGTCAAACTCTTGCAAACTACAGGGTCCCCAAGATTAGGGTAGGCTCAGACACTGACCTAGCCCAAGACTCGTGATTGGTGCCTGTTTTTGCTTGAACAATGGCACACAGAGTGAGTCAAGTGAGGAGACAAATAGTAAAAAAAAAATTTTTTTTAATAAAAATAAAATAAAACAAGATAAAATAAACAGAATATACATTTTCTTACTTAAAAAAAGAAACAAAAAAAAAACAGAAAAAGAAAGAAAGAAAGTGGGGGGGGGTGGGGTGGGGGGGGGGGGGGGGGGAGAAGGGGATCAGGAGATTAATAGGCAAATGGCAAGAGAATAAGAAAGATCGGGGGGAGGGGGGGGGGGGGGGGGGAAGAAGGGGATCAGGAGATTAATAGGCAAATGGCAATGAGAGAATAAGAAAGATCAATCCTGAACCTACTACTAAAGACATGCAAAAGATACAACAACACGCAGTGAAGTCAAGATAGAAATACGTCAAATAGGCAGGACAGAGTGTACACCTCAACAACAAGATCTTTGGCTGTGAAATGGGAAGCAAACAGAAGTGTCTTTACACTGTCAGCTAAAGACGGAAGACTGTGAGCGGAACGTCTTATTGCCTGCTGTATTATCCACAAAACTTGGCAAAAGCTTTTCAACTGCTGTAGCTTACAAAGAGAGACACATGGTGCAGTATGCAACATCAAATAGACATTAGAAAACATATAAAACTTTTTAAGTTTGTGATACTAAAACAGAAGTCTTCACTAAAGTATTTTATCTGTTTTGCAGTATATGCACACACAAACACACACTCATACCCATATCCCTCATGAACTTTATGAATAGAAAGAAAGTATGTAAAGGCTGAATGGAAATGTCAGAACTCAAAGATAAGAGCAGCATGCATGCTGCCAAATCCAACACTCATGCACACCCAAATGGCAGAGTGTAGTGTTGGTGCACCATCTCACAGATGTGCTGCTGATATACTGTGCAAGCAAATGATTGTGAAAAAAGAAATGACAGCTTGCGACGTTCAGTAAGACACATTAATTTTCAGTTCCTTAACAGAATTGTTGCTTTGTTATTGAGTAAAGCCTCACTGTCTTAGCTTTCCAAATGTTGTGTTATTTTATGTATGGCACATCTTTGTGACAAAAATGTTCTAAATCAATGACAAACAGAGCACATTGTCTTCAGGTAATAGTGTTTTATTAACAGCTGATGGAAGTAACAACAGGTTCAAGCCACAACAGGAACATGTGAGTAAGCAATGGCAGATTTCCTCTGACTGTGTGCGCGGAGGCTCCACTCTCTCCTTGTGTGTCAGGATCACACATTCTAGCAACAGATGGGCATCTAGAATTCATCATCTGGAGGTGGCTTGGCCCCCTTAAGAGTATACAAGACTTCAGGGTCAAAACACTTATCTGAGGGGTGTTTTCTCTCTAAAGACCTGCTCTCCTAAGTGTTTCTTCCTAAAGAGACAGATTCATTGGGTCACATGTTGCCAGTTTTACCACCCATTAGTGGGTGAAGTTACAGGTGTTGGAATATTTGGCATTAATCAACATGTTCTTAAAGTTTGAATGCGTTTGACAGTCTAATGTGCCAATAAATACATGCCTTGATTACGTCTTTACACGACTCTGACTTTGGAAATCTTGATTTGTAATGTTCTCTATGACATGTCGAGAGGTAACCAATGAATGAATGACTGAACAAACTTTCTGGTGTTTGACTTTGTGGTTATCTACTGCATCTATTTATTATACGGTGTGTCACATTTCTATCGACGGTTCATCCGGTAGTGCTGGTGGGAGGTTAATTCCGGAAATTTGTTTTGCAATGCATGCAACAAACCTTTAGTTTATTCCAACATAAACACGAACAGATTTCCGTGGCAAATTCTTGACAATTCAACATTGATATTCAATGAAAAAAAGCTCTTCAGATGAGAGAAGCTACCTCGGAACAAATAAGATTCTTGGCGAAAGCTGCTACAGTGCTAGACTAGCACCTGAACTGTGGACAGTGCCACTCCGTGACTTGAAAAGTACTGAACTTACCACAACCACCCACTTGGGGCCTTCATTTGCTGTGAAACTGACCATCGTAAATCTGTCCGCTGGTTTTCATCACACTTTAGTTTCAACTTTAGAAGCTTTTTAGAGAAGACCCTAATTTCTAAATTTCACAGCGTCCCACCAACATCAGTTTCCGTCTAGGCTACTTCGCGCCAGTTGTCGCCCACTGACCGTCCGTCTATGTTCAAAATGCACTCCACAGTTGCAGAACAGGCCTACGGTACTGTAGCGGTTGCATGTGTAAGGTATTCTTGCATTAGATAACACGTAAGAAAAGAGAACAACAGTCACTAGAAATGAAATCAGCTACTCTTGCATGCCCCTTTTCTCACCAGATTATGCAGTTATGAATCCG
>JADBJO010005382.1:87500-102500 GCA_016801955.1 Conus betulinus | reverse complement strand
ATTTCATATAACACTTATGAGGCAATCTACCATGATCCGTGTGTAAAACCTTTAACCGATACTGAACACATCTAACGGCTGAAGTAATGTACAATGTATATCGTTAGATTCCCCATACACCAAATCATCATAGACGCGCGTGCGCGCTTGTGCGTGTGTGCAGTTTCTGTGAGAGTATCAGTGTGTTTGAACCGGGGGAAAACGTTGGTATGAGTTATTGATTTGCCCTGATTTTCCTTGTGGTAGAGAGAGAGAGAGAGAGAGACAGAGGGAGAGAGAGAGAGAGAGAGAGAGAGAGAGAGAGAGCATCGCGGTGTGTGTGTGTGTGTGTGTGTGTGTGCGCGCGCGTGCATGCATGCGTGTGTGCGTGTGTGCATGCGCGCATGCATACGTGAATGTTTGCATGTGTGCGTGCATGCTTGTGTGTGTGTGTGTGTGTGTGTGTGTGTGTGTGTGTGTGTGTGTGTGTGTGTGTGTGTGTAAATGTGCGCGCGTGCGCTTGCGCCCGTGCATTTCTGTGCATGCGTGCGTGCGTGTGAAGGAGGAAGAGGGCAGGGGTCGGTTCGCCATACTACAAATGATATATATACTGACAACGTTACGCATGCATGAGTACACACACACACACACACACATACACACACGCATGCACACACACACACACACACACACACACACACACACACACACACACACACACACACACACACACACACACACACACACACACACACACACACACACACACGCCGGCAGACACAGAGGCAATCATCAAGACAGGTTCAGAAACTGCTCATGTGCAGGCTTCAAATCTGGGCGCATGAGACGCACGTGAAATAGGTCTAAGCGCTTGTGGGCGTTTGTCGTGTCACGTGATTTCCCCTGTCCGTCCAATCAGCGTTTGCTTGTATGAACTCACGACAAAAATTATCACTGGACTGCGCCATTTTCCAAGGCACGTACGCGAGGGCTGGAACGGTGAGTGAGTGAGCGATTCGATTTTTTATTGTGCTTTTTGAGGTAGACAGTACATAATCCGGTAAACATGTACTTTAGAGTACGAAATTCCTGGGGCTTTTTGCACGCACTTTTTCGTGTGTTTAAGGTTCGGAAAGATGCAAAAGCACATCAGACAGTCTTGCGTACTTTCAGCTCTCCTTCCTCATAAAAACACACAAAATAATCCCAAAAATGAATGCATACCGTATGCAGCAATCATGTCTCCGGCATTGTTACTTCCGAGCACGAAAGTGACGTGGGTCAAAACGTACAAACAGTGATGACGTTTGCCGCCGCACTGTACCAGAACGGTAACAGTTCATAACTCGATATGTGTAAGTTTGCGACAAAAATGACTATCATATTCTTGTCAGGAGGTCCAACTACAGTAAGAAAAGTTGTTAAACACACGAAAAAGTGCGTGCAAAAAGCCCCAGGAATTTCGTACACTAAAGTACATGTTTACCCATAATCCACCTGTTCATAGTTTTTTTTTTTTCTAAACCTAAGTTTTAGCCAACCAAAGCCCTTTTTCAAACCACTTTCAAATAACTGTACTTTGAAAGAGAACTTTTCGCCCCACGTGAAGTAAAAAACGTCGGAAGTTGTTGAAAAATCCTGACTTGCCTGTTTACTAGACATTTCAGTGCGTTTCTAATCAGGGGGATATCCTTTTGTACACCCCTCCTCATACACAAGGGCTTATATTTACACAAGTATTTGACATTGTTTAAACCTAACGCCACTGACATGCATGCTCTTTGTCATGTGAAAGTTTTTCTGGCGTCGTTAGACGGAAAGAAGCGTTTGTGCGGAAGAGGGGGAGGGAGGGTACGAAAGATAGGTCTCTTGATCAAATTCAGTCTGATATTTGAAGAAAAGATAAACACGACGGAAAGAAATATTCGGAGACGAGAGTTAGTGTCGACAGTAAGGGGCGACTAAACTTCATGTTTTGTGGGAGGTGTAGTGACGCACGGTTTCTGCGCTCATAGGCGAGCTCAGCGGAAGTGCACCTCGCGTGAGAAGTGTTCACTGACTCTCAGGTAAACAAGCAGACAAACTCCGGCAGTACGACACGGGAGCTTGAAGGGTGCGGTCGTGTTAACTTGTAGTTAGCAAACATTCGGCCTTGAGGAGAGAGCGGACTAGTTAACTTAGTAGTTAGCTAGGAGCTTAGTACTCGGCCTTGAGTGTACTACAGTGTCGTACTACTACAGTGACAGTACACTAGTGACAGACCAGTGTTAGGGCCTCCAGTTATAGGAGACAGTTTTGCCCTAGCACTGCGACAGTATAGCCGTAGACGGTTACAACGGCTAGGACTACAGTGACAGTATCACTAGTGACAGACCAGTGTTAGGGCCTCCAGGTTATAGGAGACAGTTTTGCCCTAGCACTGCGACAGTATAGCCGTAGACGGTTACAACGGCTAGGACGCTTTTGACAGTACCATTGCTGGGCCCGGAGGTGGACACTGACAGAAAGACAGTGCATCAGCTGCTGACCCTCTGACACGGGCGAACGGCCTGGACAGAGTGTGTCGCAGACTGGCCTAGAAGACAGTGACTATACCAGACCTTACTTGGTAGCTCATGCCAGTGAAGGGCTTGGGAAAGAATCCTGACGAAGCCCCCAGCCAGAGTCTGGACTGACCAGGTAAGGTAGAGTGTGTGTGTGAGTGCAGAAGTGCTGAGTATATAAATGAACTTCTCTTGAGTGTAGGGAAAACACTTCATTGGTGTCAGAAGTGGGATATACTTAGCACTTTCAATTGGTACAACCCTTGCTGTATGTTAACAAACAGAAGTTGTTAATAGTGTTGGGCGTTGGTTGTGTTGTACACAGACCAGGTACTAATTGTACTCCACACTAGCACTTTCCAGCTGCTCCATTAGAAAAAGGGGGAAAGATTTATTCAGTAGACCATAGGGCTGAATGTAACACAGCCTCTGGATTGAGCAGTGCAGCTTGTGTGTTCAGGGTAAAAAAAAGGGGAGTATTGCATTGTCCATGATGATGTCCATTCCTTGTGGCAAACCCAGTGACGACCTGCTCGAACTGATTGATTTTGGAACGCAGCAGGGGGCCATGGGAGATTTAATAGAGCCCCAAAATGGCCGCCGCATTGGGGGGAAGAAGAAAAGAGTACTCCCCTTACCTTCATGGGATGGGCAGCAGTCCATGGATGATTGCTGGTCCTCGCTCACTCGGAGGCAAGCAAGAACTTTAGTCAAGTTGCTGAACCCAGTGATACCAGTTCCCTGCTCACCAAGCTGCCACCAGTTCCAGCTCATCCACCAAACTTTGTGGACAACCTGGCTGAGTTGGAAGTGGGCTCTCCTGGTCTGCTGAGAAATTGGAACCCTTTCCCTCCAGAATGGTGAGAAAGCAATCACCAGGAAGGAGCGAGTCTTTTAGACTTAATTACTCAGATCGAGGACATGGGCAGTCGCGGAGGTTTACGTCTTCCTCAAGGTCAGCCTCTAGCAGACAGCATTGCCACAGATTTGGGTCAGAGTCTCTGACATGGGAGCACAAGCAGAGTCTGAAGCAGTCAAATCCTGAAGCAAGATCACAGGGACACACAGCACAGACACCATGGAGGGGACTTTAGACCACAGATTCAGGGCACTTTTCCCCCATACTCAAGTAGGTCTAGGTCGCCAGCACCGACTGATCATAGGTGTCGAGATTTTGCTGGAGATCATGACCAAGATCATGGAGATGGGGAGGGGTGCCTGTATAGTGGCAGGAGGCATGACGGACGAACACGGGCCCCGTTGAGCTCTCCCCCCCTGCCCTCAAGAGTAAGTTGGAGCAGGAACCAAAGGTCTAGGTCACACAGAAACAGGTTTTACTGCCATGACCACCATGACTGCACTGAGAGTGAGTCGGAATTGTATTCTGACCCCTCAGACAGCAGCAGGGAAAACAGTCCTGTTAGGCATTCCCATTTAGGACCAGAGGGGAACCCCCGGAAATTGCCCCCAAATCTTCAGTATGACGGGAATACAAACTGGCTGTCATTCAAGTACAGGTTTGACAGCTATAGAACAGCCCTCAACTGGTCAAATGGAGAGTCGGGATTACCTGGGATGGTGTTTGGAAGGAAAAGCCTAGACTTCTTCACCTTAGCCACCAAATGGGCAGACAGTGCTCCTATCACCAAATGATGAGGAAGTTGGAAGCACGCTTCGGGGGGCCAGAGAGCTGACTGAAACAGCCAAGCTCAAGTTCCAACAAGCCAGCCAAAACCCAGGGGAATCCTATGAGGACTGGGCAGACAGGGTCACAGTGCTTGCTGTTTCAGCCTTCAGAGACCTGCCAGAAAGATATGTACAGGGCGAGGCGATCAGCAAATTTTGCATTGGCAGTCTGGACAAGGAGGCAGGTAAATATGCCTATCTGGAGAGACCCAGAACCATGGAAGAAGCCGTCCATAAGGTAAAGTGGTACCAGCACGTCTCCCTGGTCATGGATGAGGCACCAAGGAAAGTTCAGGAGGAGCCACAGGTCAGTTCTGGTTTTTTTTTCCAAGCAGGATCTGGACAGTTTTAAGCAGATCGTGGAAAAGCTGACCGCTCGTCTGCAGCTTCTAGCTAAAGAAAGTGGAAAGCAAGCTCCTGACAGCCCGGATTCCAACATCAAGTGCTTTTACTGCAAACAGGTTGGGCACTGGAAAAAGGATTGCAGGCGTTACCAGAAGTGGCTGCAGAACCAATCTAGCAAAGGAGAGGGAAGGAAGGAAAATGACACCATCTCTCTCAGTCAAGTCGCCAGTTCCTTCACGTTCTGTCAATGCGGGTAAGGACCATATCCCATGGCAGGATTTCCAAGGTGCAACCTTCGGTACGATCCAAGTGGGAGCTACCGCAATACTCTGCCGCATGTGCCTAGTGTTTCACCACTAAAAGTATCCAACCAGCCCCAGGCAGTCGGCACCCCTTGCAAGAATTTGAAGGGATCGCCTCAAGCACGGCCTGAGGTTATTCAAATTGCTAGGGTCAGGGCCGGTTCTGAGGTGAAAGCGACCATGAGGGAGAACAGGTCAGGATGCCAGAGTCAGGTTTCAAGTACAGTTGGCAAAAGTTGTTGCACTGGAAAAGTGTCAGCCAGGGATACTCAGGACAGTAGGGGTATTGGGCAGTCTAGCCAGCGTCAGGAGGGTCCCAACACAGGCCTTATAGGATCAAGTGACAGGGACAGGGAATCTACTGACAAAGGGCCCACAAAAGGGAAAAGACATACAGACTCAAGCCCTACTGCTGAGATCCAGGATGCCAGAACTTCTCCCAAGCACATGTCTGTACATCACCACAGATCCAGGAAGGCAAAGGAGGCCGGTTCCACATGCCAGGAAACCCAAAAGAGGGGCAAGAACTGTTTGATTCCTGGATGTGGAGAGGCTAACAGGTATCCAAAAGCTCATGCCTTCATTCATCATCTGCCTGGCATATTTGATGAAAGGCTGCCACCTTCATCAAAGGTTGTTTTGCAGGGTCGGACACAGGCACTTGAGCAGGCAATGGCATGGCTACTGGGGCCATGTGGAAACTGGGAAAAGTTGGTAGACTTCATCAGCAGGCGGCACTGCACCAGCTTGGGCAATACAGTCTTCACCAACTGCCAGAAGGAGGCCATGAAGGCTTTTAGCCAGCATGTGGGAGAGCCAGTTCCAGAAACATTTAATCTGAAGTCTGTGCCGCTCTCATTCACTGGAAGGCACTATTGGTGTTGACAGCTAGTATGAGCCCAGAGAGGCAGAGCTGCTGGCGGAGGAAGTTCCCAGCACCAGTGTACATGGAATCCCCTGAGCCTTCTGCTTGCTGTTAGGGTGCCTGAGAGAGAGACTGTGATGGTATGCTGAGGGGCGTGCAAGGCATTGTGGCAGGCCATGGATTGGTTTGTCGCCTCACCGGATGGCTGGAGGTGATTGGTCCGGTTCACCCGAATGCAGCATCTTCTGTCCGCCCTGGGTGACGTACGCATCCGGGATGGGCAGAGGGAAGCGATGGCCACTTTTTGCCAGTATATCGGAGGGGCTGGTTCAGTCTAGCTTCCGGAAGTGCCCGGCTGGGGCGGCAGCCATCCTGGTTCATTGAAAGGTCATGCTGCTTCTGGTGGCGTGGATGAACCCACAGGAAAAAAAACTGGGGGGAACACTATCCAGCGCTGGAGGCCTTGGAGCCTGCCCAGGCAGTGATACCTTAGGTGTCTGCTGACCCTCCGAAGTGGCTGAAGTAGTGTGGAGCCTTACCGGACGAGGTCGCAGACGGGCAATGGATCAGTTTCCATGGGCCTGTGGCACACACGGTGCTTTCCGCGTCTCCGGCTGCTAAACAGGAAGCACTCTCAAAGGACCTGCAAATCGACACTAACCAGACATGGGCTCAAGCGAGGTGAAGAGCTCCCTTCCTCACTGCAACCCCTGGACAAAAAGCTTTCATAATAAAGTCGGGGGGAGTGTAGTGACGCACGGTTTCTGCGCTCATAGGCGAGCTCAGCGGAAGTGCACCTCGCGTGAGAAGTGTTTCACTGACTCTCAGGTAAACAAGCAGGCAAACTCCGGCAGTACGACACGGGAGCTTGAAGGGTGCGGTCGTGTTAACTTGTAGTTAGCAAACATTCGGCCTTGAGGAGAGAGCGGACTAGTTAACTTGTAGTTAGCTAGGGAGCTTAGTACTCGGCCTTGAGTGTACTACAGTGTCGTACTACAGTGACAGTATCACTAGTGACAGACCAGTGTTAGGGCCTCCAGGTTATAGGAGACAGTTTTGCCCTAGCACTGCGACAGTATAGCCGTAGACGGTTACAACGGCTAGGACTACAGTGACAGTATCACTAGTGACAGACCAGTGTTAGGGCCTCCAGGTTATAGGAGACAGTTTTGCCCTAGCACTGCGACAGTATAGCCGTAGACGGTTACAACGGCTAGGACGCTTTTGACAGTACCATTGCTGGGCCCGGAGGTGGACACTGACAGAAAGACAGTGCATCAGCTGCTGACCCTCTGACACGGGCGAACGGCCTGGACAGAGTGTGTCGCAGACTGGCCTAGAAGACAGTGACTATACCAGACCTTACTTGGTAGCTCATGCCAGTGAAGGGCTTGGGAAAGAATCCTGACGAAGCCCCCAAGCCAGAGTCTGGACTGACCAGGTAAGGTAGAGTGTGTGTGTGAGTGCAGAAGTGCTGAGTATATAAATGAACTTCTCTTGAGTGTAGGGAAAACACTTCAGAGGAAAGAAGAAAAAGGGTGACCCATAAGTGATGTACGAATGTGACCTCAAGGACTCCTACAAAACTGGATCAAATGCTTAAGGTTGGCTCGTTTGAGTCTAATCTCTGGTCAGCTCAGGCTGGTAGAATTTTCCTCCCACCCCCCCCTCCTTTTTTTCTTCTTTCCCTTACACGCCTCTCCATATAGCAGTAAGATTTTTAACATTTTAGCGATAAAGATTGAGGAGTAGTGATCTGTTTTTTGCGGTGTATAATCATAAATAAGAACAAACCTTTTCTTGTTGTAATTCTAATTATCCTATGAACCAGGAGAAGGTAAGGGTGGTGGTGTGGTGGTATCCTTGTCATCGGCGCCAGCCCATTCCGTTCAGTTCACTTTTGTTCGTTCCCACATCCTTCCTCCACCCCATCCTCACCTCACCTTTTCTGTGTTTTCTCTTGATTTGAATCTGTGGTAAATTCAACCTCCCCCACCTCTCGACTCACGGTCCTCATAGCCAGCCCATCCAAACACACTAATTCTGTCCCACGACCCCCTGCACCCTCCGCACCTTCTTAGTTTAATCGTGCGAGATAGATGAGATGAGATGAGGAAGGTAGTTCTTTCCTTTCCCGACCCTCCCCCCTCTCCAGTTCCCCCATGCCTCATGGCGCTCCACTTCTCCGTCCTCCCCCCCCCCCCCCCCCCCACACACACACACACACTCATACTCTTCACTGTTGTAAACCTAATCGGTGGGAGTGTCGGACTGATATTGCCATTCTCCGCCTTCAGATTTAGACATAGACGTCTGAAAGCTCAGTACTGAAACTGCAATACCAAAGAATTCAGGACAAGCCGTACTACAGATATTCCAGCTATTCACAAGGACCACCCGGGATTGGAATCGACTCCCTTCGGAAGTTGCCTTCTTCCCCATGCTTGACAACTTCACTGGGAGGGTGTCAAGCCTTGCCTAATTCACCTACACCACGACCCTCCCCCGTCCCCCATTCCCTGCCCCCCTCCCCTCACTCTTTACCCTACCAACCCCAGCCCAGCCTTGTTGCCGAGTTGGCCAGCGAAGCCTGGTGTTGTCTTGGAGACCATTGCGGTGTCCACACTTTATTGGGTGGAGGTCTGAACATGTCCTCAAGGCCTCTCGTCCCCCATTGCTCCCCTCACCCCCATCCTCGAGGCCCCACCCCAGCCCACATGTTCTCTTTCCCTCTGATAGCTGGTACAATCCACTCCTTCAACCCCCCTCCCCCCCCCCCCCCCCCCCCCCCCCCCCCCCCCCCATACCCACCACACCCTCCTTGCTATCCAACTTCAAAACGCTGCGCATCCCGAGTATGATACTTATGATCGGCGTTTCGATCGATGGTGATTATTGGAAGGAGAAGAAGACCATCAGCTGATCGATGGTCATTATTGGAAGGAGAAGAAGACCATCAGCTGATCGATGGTCATTATTGGAAGAAGAAGACCATCAGCTGATCGATGGTCATTATTGGAAGACTATCAGCTGATCGATGGTCATTATTGGAAGAAGAAGAAGACCATCAGCTGATCGATGGTCATTATTGGAAGAAGACTATCAGCTGATCGATGGTCATTATTGGAAGAAGACTATCAGCTGATCGATGGTCATTATAGGAAGAAGACCATCAGCTGATCGATGGTCATTATTGGAAGAAGAAGACCATCAGCTACCAATGCAAAATGGTTTACCCTGATAGTTATGGTACTTGCAGTTTAGTCCAGAGTCCAATGACCCATCGATAATATTGAATGTAACCTGATTTTGTGTGGTGACCTGATCAGTTGACCGTGCCTACTGATTTAAACCTAATTTCTATCAAAGCCTATATCCGTATGTATCCCTGCCACAGAAGTTCTACACAGCAGTTACTGTTGAAGGAAAGGTGGCTAAACGATGAATTCTGAGAGCGTTACTTTCCTCTTAAGTGAAATGTCTTCTTTTCCGGAGCTATATGATGATGATATAGGCATAAACTCGGGCTTGCGGAATATCCTTTCTCTTCCCTCATTTAATGGCTGAAAATGGTAAGCTTTGATTATTCAAGTGATTATCATAAGTTTACTTTAATTAGGGAAAAAAACAAGAACAAAACCACGCACACTCACGGAAACTCTTCGAGTGTCAGAATGAAATGTCAAGCAGACTAGAAGAGGGTTTTGAAAGGTACTCCTTCCCAGTCCAACACAAACCAAACATCCCAGACACTTCACATAACCCAGCTTTACTCAAATGTATCCTGCGCACCCCCCCCCCCCCCCCTTTTTTTTTTTTTTAAACACTTTTTCCATTTTTAGAAATCTAACGTCCGATGAGCCGAAATTGACGGAATGATACTGCAAATCTCTCCCCTCCCCCCCCCCCCCCCCCCCCCCCCCCGAAGGGGAGAGAACTGACCGTTTAAGGACTCCTTGAGATGTTGGCATCCGCTATGCCACCGTCCCGTTTAGTTACCATCCCACCAGATCAAATGTTGCCGCCCCCTTGTGTAATTGCCCCGCTACGTCACCGTCACCTGTCTCTGTCTGTCTGTCTGTCTGTCTGTCTGTCTGTCTATCTCTCTCTCTCTCTCTCTCTCTCTCTCTCTCTCTCTCTCTCTCTCTCTCTCTCTCTCGCTGTAATTTCCCTTTGCATAGATTGTACAAAGGTGAACAAGGGTGTATTTTACCTTCGAGTAAAATCACTCTTGAAAAAGTACAGTGAAAAAGACGTAGTACGTGCAAGGTGCATTAACTGGTGTTCCTCAAGCAATATTCTACCTCTGACAATTTGGATGTACGGTCCAAAGTAACTAGCAATGCGGTTGCATCATTCTCTGCACGTGAGAAACCAAGAAACGTAAGAGAATGCATCGATGGATCTCCCGTGTACAGCCTCTGAATCAGAAATCGTCAGCAGGTTCCAGTCTGGTGTGACGTGTGGGTCTAAAACCATTTCATGTACACAGACATGCTGTTCAGGCCCCCCCCCCCCCCCCCCCCCCCCCCCCCCCCCCCCCTCCTTTCCATTCCGTTTTGGCTCTTAACGTTTTGGAACCCTATTCATAGTTTTAAGTTATATTTCCGATTTGAAAGCATCGTTTGCTAATGTTTGTATATGATGCACCACCACAATTCCTCATTACATATGGGTTTTCGCATGTTCCTCTGTCTCCTCTGTTTCTGTGTCTGTCATTTGCACCTTTTGATGTCTCATCTTCCGTCCCTCTCTCGGTGGTATTCCCACGCTGCTCATTCCAGCCACCTCATACACTGATACACTGTCTGGTCCTGTTGCAGTGCCTGCACTGGCCGTCTACACTTCCTTTCTGTGGTGTTCATCAAGGATGGACGATGACGTGCATCCAGTTTCAAGAGCCTGAACGAAGCGGTGCACTCACATGCTGCTCCACTTGAACAGGTAAAGACTTCTGTCGTTCTGAAACCGACTTTAGGTCCGAGCCAACAAAACATACGAATTTTTGACAAATGTATAATTCAGCAGATGATACAGAATAATGCATAATGCATAAAACAGTATTGCCCGGATAGGAATTTTGTGCTTCAGTGATGTCTGATGTTTGTAACGTGTGAAGAAAACAAATATTCAATGGTCTGGTTCGTATTGTCTGTCAAATGTACTTTACTCACGTTTTGTTAAGTGCGTTCATTTTTTTTTTCAACTTTTCTTAAACAGCTAAAACATTGCTTAATTGTGAAGATCAGATGTCAAAGTATGGTCTACATCAACAGGACCAAAGAACTCCTGCAGCAATGGCAGCGGAAAACGGAAACCAGGACGAGCGAACTCGGGGAATGCAGCTAAGTAGTCTTCTGTTTTCTTTTTTCTTCTCATTCTTCCTCCTTTTTCGTTCCTTTTTCCCCCCTAGTATATAGTGTGCCTGTTCTGGCACAGTCGAGTGGACTGATATGGGCCTACATTGTTCTTAAATACAGTTTAGTACCTGGTATTGGTGAATTCTTTCAGATTATATTATTGTCATTATTTTGGGCCTATCGCCGACTAGAAATCAAGCTCTAAACGTTTTACAGTTCATGTTCGCATTTACACAAGGGGCTTCCAACCTGGGTAGATCCAAATGAAGAGCCGCCTGCTGGTGGGATCATTCGTTTTCCATCAGTCACTCAGACTTTTGCTCACAAGGCTGAGTGCGCCCCCCCCCCCCCCCCCCCCCGGTCTCCGAGTTTCATGTCCTCTTTCTATGAGGCTTAGTGTCTGCCCCACCCCCCCCCACCCCTACACAATGCTTCGTGTCCTCTTTCTATGAGGCTTAGTGTCTGCCCCACACCCACACCCCTACACAGTGCTTCGTGTCCTCTTTGTGTAAGGTTTAGTGTCTGCCCCACACCCCCACCCCTACACAGTGCTTCGTGTCCTCTTTCTATGAGGCTTAGTGTCTGCCCCACATCCCCACCCCTACACAGTGCTTCGTGTCCACTTTCTGTAAGGCTTAGTGTCTGCCTCACACCCCCACCCCTACACAGTGCTTCGTGTCCACTTTCTGTAAGGCTTAGTGTCTGCCTCACACCCCCACCCCTACACAGTGCTTCGTGTCCCACTTTCTGTAAGGCTTAGTGTCTGCCTCACACACCCCCACCCCTACACAGTGCTTCGTGTCCACTTTCTGTAAGGCTTAGTGTCTGCCTCACACCCCCACCCCTACACAGTGCTTCGTGTCCACTTTCTGTAAGGCTTAGTGTCTGCCCCACACCCCCACCCCTACACAGTGCTTCGTGTCCTCTTTGTGTAAGGCTTAGTGTCTGCCCCACACCCCCACCCCTACATAGCGCTTCATGTCCTCTTTCAATGAGGCTGAGGTCTGCCTCACACCCCACCCCCCTTCACAGTGCTTCGTGTCCTCTTTCCATGAGGCTTAGTGTCTCCCCCCACACCCGCACCCCTACACAGTGCTTTGTGTCCTCTATGTGTAAGGCTTAGTGTCTGCCCCCACACTCCCACCTCTACACAGTGCTTCATGTCCTCTTTCCATGAGGCTTAGTGTCTGCCCCCACACCTGCACTCCTGCACGGTGCTTCATGTCCTCTTTCTGTAAGGCTTAATGTTTGCCCCCACTCCCCTATCCCTACACAGTGCTTCTTTCTAAATTGTTTAGTGACTTTTCCCACCACTGGCTGTCGTGTCCTCTCTGTATAAGTGTTTTTGGTCACTCCCTACCCACACCCCTGGGTTTTGTGTGTCCTGTTTTCATGAGACTTGGTGAGTCCGTCCCCTGCACCCCTTCCCCATCCTCTCCCTCACGGGTTTCGTGCCCTCTGTATAGGGTTCAGCGTCTCTTTACCCCCCAGAGTTTTGTGTGCTCTTTCTCTAAGATTGGGTTTCTCTTCTACCCTCCCCCCCCTCCACGGGTTTTTTATGTCCTATTTTTTACAAGGTTCAGTTTTCTTTACCACTCAAGATTTCTTGTCCTCTATGTTTCGTATGTCTTTCCACGTACAGGGTTTCGCGTTCTCTTTTTCTGTAAGGTTCTGTCTATCCCCCACCCCACCCCACCCCCTCATCCTCCAACGGTTTTATGTTCTCTTTCTGCAAGAATCGACGTCTTCCTTTTCCTCGGACGGTTGCGACTCCCATTATATGAGGTTTGGTATCTCTTTTCTCCATCAGTGGTTTCGTTACCTCTTTTAGGTTTCGGTTTCGTCTCTCTTTTTTGCCCATTCAGGATGTCATGTTTATTCTACAAGGTTCGGTTTCTCTTCCCCAACCCTACCCCACTTCAACAGGATTTCATGCCCTCTTTCTACCAGTTTTGGTGTCTCTTATTCCCTGTGACATGGTTTCGTTCCTCACGGTGTCCGCCTCGCAAAGGTTTCTTGTCTTTCTCTAAGGTTTGGTGTTGCCCCTCACACTCGCCCCCCACTACTGGTTTCTTCTTTTTCTGTAAGGATTGGTGTATCCACCCCGTTCTCCTGGATTTCCTTTCCTCTTCGTTCTCCGCCTCTTTTCCCACCCAGACCCCAGTGTTTCGTGTCTGCTTTCAATAAAGTTCGGTGCCCCTCACACTCCTCTCCCCCTGCCCCCAGGCTTTCTTGTCCTCTTTCTTTGCGATTCATCGTCTCTGTTCGCACCCACAGAGTTTTTCGTGTCCCTTTCCTACAAACGTCATGTCTATTGTCCCGTCTCCATGGTTTTGGGTTTTTCTTTATAGTTCTCAGCACACACCCAGCCCCTCCACCACCTCTTCTCCTCCCAGCCCTCAGGGTTTTGTCCCCTTTCTTTTTCCTGTATCTCTTTACTCCCCACAGGAATTCCTGTCCCTTTTGAATAAGGTTCAGTGTCTTCTTCTCCCTCTCCCCGCAGTTCCGTGTCTTCTTTCTACGTTTTCTCCCCCCCCCACCCCCCACCCCCCTCTCGCGTTTTGTGTTCAGATTTTGTAAGGTTGGGTGTTCATTCGTCAATTTTCCAAAGTTTGGTGTCCTTATTTCTGGAAGGTCCGATATTTCTCCACACACACACACACACACACACACACACATTCCTACAAGTTTCGTTTTCTCTCTTTCTTTAATCATTCGTGTCCTCCAAGTGTTCGGTGTTTCTTTACCCATCTCGGGGGTTTCTTGTACACTTTCTGTGTGTTTATCTCTTTCTCATGGAGTTTCCTGTCCTCTCAGATTTGTCCCCCCCCCCCCCCCCCCCCCCCCCCCCCTTCGCCCAGGCTCACTCCGAGTTCTGTGTTCTGTAGGTGTAAAGTTCGATGTCTCTTCGTCTTACCATACTTTGTCCTCTTTTCCCTTTTTGTGTCCTCTTTCTGCGAGAGTGTTGGTGCCCCCCCCCCCCCCCCCCAACCTCCCCCTTACCTCTCCATACACGAGTTTCACTTTTTGTTTTGTTAGGCTCAGTGTTCCTCATTCTGCAAGTGTCGGTGTGCCCCCCCCCCCCCCCCCCCCCCCCCCTTGCCTCTCCACACGCGGGGTTCACGTTCTTTTTCTGTTAGGTTCAGTGTTCCTCTTTCTGCAAGTTTCGGTGCCCCCCCCCCTCCTCCCCCCACCACACACTGAGGATTCCGTCTGGTCTTTCTAAAAGGTTTCATTGTGTTTCCTCTCCCCTCCCCCCCCCCCCCTTCCCCTTGAATAGGGTTTCGTGTTCTCTTCCCACAAGGTTCAGTGTCTCTTATCCTCCACATGATTTTGTGTCCTAAAGTTTTGTGTGCCCTCCTTTTCCCGTATTTTGTGTCCTCTTTCTCTCGGAATCGATGTTTCTTTTCATCCTAGGCAGTTTCGTGTCCTCTCTGTAAAAGATTTGGGGTGTCTATCCCTGCCACAGGGTTTAATGCCCTCCTTTTAAAGCCTGGTGTCCGCCACCCCTCAAAGCAGTTTTTTTTTGTGTCCTTATAGAATTAGCATCGTTTTCCGTTACCTTCCCTTCCCTTCAGGCACCACCCCCCCCCCCCACCCCTCGAGGTTTCGACCTGTATTTCTATATACAGGGTTTCTTTCTTTCTTTCTTTCTTTTTTTTTTTTTTTTTGCATTAGTGTTTCGGTCCTCTTAATGTAACGTTTGGCGTCCCCCCTCCCCCGCCCCCCCCCCTAAAAAAAAAAATTTTCGAGTCCACTTTCTAAGTTCTGTGTTTCATAAGGTTCACCCCCCCCCCAACACACACACACACACACACACTTTTTTCCACGGGGATTCGTTTTCTTTTCCAATAACGTTCAGTGTCATAGGGTTCACCTCCCCCCCCAAAAAAAAAAACCAAAGTTTTGAGTCCACTTTC
>JADBJO010005382.1:57500-80000 GCA_016801955.1 Conus betulinus | reverse complement strand
CTCTTTCCTATCCTTCCTGCAAGGCTTAGTGTCTTTACCCTCACGGCTCTTTCCCATCCTTCCTGCAAGGCTTAGTGTCTTTACCCCTCACGCCTCTTTCCCATCCTCTTCCTGCAAGGCTGAGTGTCTTTACCCCTCACAAGGTTTCCTGTTTTCTTTCTGTAAGGTTCGTTCTCTTAGCTCAGCCACAGGGTTTAGTGTCCCGTTCCTGGGAGAATTGACGCTTTCCCCCAAAAACTTCTTTGTGTTACATGTCCTGTTTCCGTAAGAATGGGTGTGTCCTCAACACCTGCCTATCCCCTACAGGGTTTCGTGACTTTTCTCCATAAAATTCGCTGTCTCATGCACTCACTCACTCCACCCCAGGTTTCTTGTCTCATTTCTGTAAGGTTCAGTGTCTGTTTACCCCACCAGAACCTGGGGGTTCGTGTCTTCTATCGAAAAGATTCAGAGTCCTTCTACCCCACCCCACAGGGTTTCATATTCTCTTTCTGTTTGGTTCAGGTCTTGATTTTGTTTTCCTATAAGGTTCCGTGTCCCCCCCCCCCCCCCCCCCCCCCCCCCCCCCCCCCCCAAGGTTTGAGTCCTCTTTCTGCAAAGATTCGATGTCTGCCCCCAGCCCCGCCCAACCGCTGTCCGGGGTTTCCTTTTCTTTTTCTGCGAGGTTCCTTGTGTCTTGCGCCGCCCCCCCCCCCCCCCCCCCCCCCCCCCCCTCAGATTTCCTATTCCTTTTTTTTGATAGGTTCGGTTATCTCTCCCGCCTCCCCCTCTCTGGTTTCGTGTCTTTGTGCGACTCTGTGACTCTTCCCTCCACCCACCCCCACCTTCTGCTTTGAAGTCCTCTTTGGTACAATATGTATTTCGATTCCTTTCTTTAATAAGGTTAGCTTTATCCCTACGCCCTCCCCCGTCTCCCCCGCGCGAGTTTTGAGTCCTCTTTAAGGTTCATTGTCTTTCCAACGGGCCCCGCATCTCCTGGTTTCGAATGCTCTTTCTAAAGTTTCGAGTCCCAATCCCCACTACCCCCTGCCTTCTGGATTTCGTGTCTTTTTTTTTTTTAAGGTTTGCCGTCTTCCAGAGTTTTTGCTCTCTTTCTTAGAAGGTTGGCTATCTCTTTCCTTCCAGAAGGTTTCGTGTCCTCTTCATATAAGGTTCAATGTCTGAACCACCGTCACCCTCCTCCACAGAGTTTTGTGTTTTTTGTGGGATTTAGTGTTTCTCCACACAACACAACCCCACCCACCCTCGTCCACAGAGTTTCGTGTTCTTCTGTGGGATTTAGCGTTTCCCCACCCTTCCCCACCCCACCCACCCTTCTCCACAGAGTTTTGTGTTCTTCTGTGGGATTTAGTGTTTCCCCACCCTCCCCCAACCCACCCACCCTCGTCCACAGAGTTTCGTGTTCTTCTGTAGTGGTTAGTTTCTTCTTTTCTCTCATGGTTCACTTTCTCTCTTTGTTACAATGTTGGTGTTTTCCTTTCAACGTGTCGTATCTTCACTGCTTTAGAGTTTTCTCATAGGATTTACTGCCTTTTTAAGGTTTAGTGCCGCCCTTTCAGGTTTACTTCTGTCTTTCTCACCGACTTTAGTGTCGTCTTTCCAGTTGGTTTAGCGTCTCCTTTCAGAGGGTTTTGTGTCCTTTCAAAACAGCTTAGTGCCTTCTTTTCATAGAACTTATGTTTTACCATTTGTACGGATTGGTTTGGTCTTTGTATAGGGTTTTGTCTTCTCTGCGATTTATTGTCCTACATTCATACTGTTTAGTGTTTTCTTTTTGTTGAATCTAGTGTTCTGCTTTCATACAGTCTAGTTTTCTGCTTTCATACAGTCTAGTTTTCTGCTTTCATACAGTCTAGTGTTCTTTTTCTAAGGGTACAGTATCGTCCTTGCACAGTTTGGTGCCTTCTGTTGGCAGTGTTTAGTGTCCTTTTGATAGTTTATTGTCCTTTTAATCATTTATTGTCCTTTTTATCGTTTAGTGTCTTTCATAGGGCTCTGGATCCTCATTTCGTGTGATTTAATGTTTTCTTTCTTATTTAAGAGTTTATTGTCTCCGTCGTTACGGTTTATTCTCCTCTCCTAAAACGATTTAGCGTTCTTTTTCCACAGGGTGCACTGTCCTCAGTCATCACATGTAGTGTCTTTGGTAGGGCTAGTGTCCTAGAGTATAGGGTCTAGAGAAATTTTCTTCTATAACTTATCGATCTCTTTTTCAAACGGCAGGAATAGATTCAGTTCATGAGATTCATACTGTCATTCTTTCCTTCTGTTTAGTGCCTTATTTTCGTAGGTTTTCAGTGTTGGGGATACGTGTGTGCGTGCGTGCTCGAATGCGTGTGAGTGTGTGTGTGTGTGTGTGTGTGTGTGTGTGTGTGTGTGCGCGCGCGCGCGCGCGCGCGCTTCCCATCTACTGCAGAGAGAAGAACCGGACAACTATGTGAAGACAGAGCTGACGCTGGTTGTACCATGCTAAGTTGAGGTATAGAACTAATGCCGGATGGGTCGGTGGTGCGCCAGGTGCCTTGTGGATCTTCAGAGAACACCACGTTCCTCCATGAGAGTGCGGGTGTGACCGCAGACCAGAAGACGGCTAGTCCAGGGCTACACAGCAGAGATGACAAGGTAACACACCACTTCCAGTGGTGAAGACAGTCAGCTTACTCTACAACAGTTACATTTTCGTTAGGATCAAATGAAAAGAAGAGGAATAAGTTTCATCGTCGAAAATTACATCAGTGTGATAAACACAGCGGAAAATGCTGTACAGAAACGCATGGATGAATTGAACGTGAATGTTGTTCGACCATCAGCACTTGCTTTCCTCTTTTTTATTTCCACGCAGGCTATTGCCACCCTGTATTTCACCAAACAAACCTTTTATTTTGGTAAAGAGGGTGACAGAAGTTGTAATGGACAGGAATGCTATGTTTTCCTCACCTTCCCATGGCTGCTCCATCCTCCAGTAAACACAGAAACACACATACACACGCACGCGCATGTGCATGTGCAACATACGCACACACATACAATCTCTCTCTCTCTCTCTCTGTCTCTCTCTCTCTCTCTTTTACACACACACACACACACACACACACACACACACACACACACACACACACACACACTGCATGCCCCCCCCCCCCCCCCCCGCGCGCTTACACATTCTCTCTCTCTCTCTCATTCACTCACACGCGCACATTCTCTCTCTCTCTCTCTCTCTCTCTCTCTCTCTCGCTCGCTCGCTCTCTCATACACTCACATGGGCACTCTCTCTCTCTGCCTCTCTGTGTAATAGGCGCACACATTTTGTGATGGAGCAAATTTGCACGAGCATTCTCCTCTGGAGACTGTCATGGCAGTCATAGTGCTACCGGTCCCATGCTTTTGCCGACACTGACATCTTCAGGTCAAACTCCGCACATGGAGAGAGAACTAAAATTCAGGCAGGGCACAAAGGTCTCATAATTTTACGTTGTTTTTGATCATACAGATCTTATGCAGCTCCATTCTGATTCAATTTGTTCAACGACCCTTTTTCTTTAAGGTGTTTAACATGGAAAACGTGTCCGTTTTAATATGTAAGTTGATGAAATACTTTAAATGTTGTTCACATGATGCATCTTGATAACCAGAGTATTGTCTTATGGCCAGAAAACAAGAAAAACGATTAAGAAAATCTGAACAGTTTTGTTTAAGTAGATGAGATTTACTAAAACAAAAAGTTGAGTGCTAAAAAGAAATACCAACTTATCTGTCAACAGGAGCAAGAACTGCTTCACTGGCTGCGGAGAGGGTGACCAGGACACGTGAATTCAGCGGATCACAAGCTTCGCCAGCATGTTGTCCAAGCGGTGTTCATAGCACCTGCTTCTTTGGAGGGGGTTGACGTCTTTTTATGGTTTAATCGCCCCCCCCCCCCCCCCGCTCTCCCCCGCCCCAAGGAGTCCGTGTCCTATTCAGTCATAGGATTCAGTCACTTAGTTTACATAGTGTCCCCTTCTTTCGAAGTGTGAAGTATTTTTTTCCTTTGACTGGTTTAGGTGTGTGCTTTCCCAAGGTTAGTGTTCCCTTCATTCACAAGTATGTCTTATTTCTCGAGGTTTAGAATTGTCCTTTCTGCAGTGTCCGTCTTTCATAGGACCAGCATGTGTGCTCTCGGTTCTTATGTCGGTCTTCTGTGGAACAAGGATACATCACACAGGGTACCAGGGGGAGTGTTTTCTGGAAGGGCGTGAAAGAAGATGGACTCAAAGCTTTGCAGCATGTTACATGATTCAGTGATCTGGAACATGGACGCATGTTTTCAGATCAACTGGGTCAGGCTGCAGTGCTGTAGGTGAATTTGTTCGTCTTCCCGAAACGTGTCCTAGTGCGCACCTGGTGCCTCCTGATCTGAGTATCCATAAATCCACAGATGGTCCGACATGATGATCACGAGTCAACACATGGTTTCTTCCATAGGTAGTAATGTCTTTCTTTCATGGGGTGTCGTCCATCAAATAGTAAGCAATGTTCGCCGTTCATAGGATTCAGCATATTCTAGTTTAACGTTCTTTCGTGGTTGTTTTGAGGGATTAGTGTCTTTTTTCCCATACGATTTTGTGTCATTTCACAGGCGTTAGCTTTCTCTTTCCTTTCGATGCGGTGTCCTGTTTTCATAGAGTTTAAAGTCATGTTTTTTTTCAAGGGGTTAGTGAAAGCTTCTGAAGGACCTAGTGACTGCTTTCCCTCAGATTTAGTATCCATTCATATGGTTTGGTGTCATCTTTTTACAGGAGTTGGTGTGATAAGCTCCAAGCAGAAGGGACGTCTTAGAATCGACACAGCCATGACGTCAGTGCCCGAACTGCGCGAACGCCAGAACCATTGACAAGGCCCAGAGGACTGCCCCGACAGACAGCGTTTCATCACGGTGGAACCACATCCCGATGCCACGTACCAATCCGCCTCGGACACCTATGGGAAGAGAGTGAGAAGAATGAAAACTTGGTCGAAGAAGGAATCGTGGAGATGGAGCTGCCATTGCTGTCAAACGAGCCGCAATCCTACATCATAAGAGAGAGCCCCCAGTGAAGACGCAGGTCGCACTCCGAAAAGCTCACAACAACGCCTAGCGGATCGCCCATAAATGTGCTAGTGAGTACTAGCTGAACCTGTGCCAGGGCATCCAGATCAACGCCGACTGCGGCAACACCCGCGCCATGTGCGAAGACATGTAGAGAGCATTCGGTTCTAGTGCCATCAAGGTCACTCCTCTAAGTCTACGTCGGGGGATGTCATCACCGACCGCAGCAAACAGATGAAGAGATGGGCCAAGCGCTACCAGGAGCTTTACTCCTGGGAGAACGCAGTCACCCACACGACCTTAGAGAACACCCCCGCCTCCCCCCCCCCCCCCCCTTGTCTGCCATGGTGAAAATCGACGCCGCCCCGCCCACCATTGAGAAACTCGGCAAGGCCATTGACTCGCTACCCTGTGGTAAAGATCCGGGTAGCGACGGCATTCCGCCCGTAGTGATCAAAGCCGGCAAGGAGAGTTCTATCCTCAAGTCGCCTCAATGAGCTTCTGCTGCAGTGCTGGCAGGAAGTAATCGTACCCGAGGACATGTGCAATGCAAAAATCATCACTCTGTACATGAACAAAGAGAATCGCAGCGTCTGCTCTATTACAGAATATCCCTCCTCAGCATTGTTGGCAAAGCCTTCGCCCGTGTCGTCCTCAACACGCTGCAGCTACTCGCCGAACGAGTGCACCCAAAGGCACAGAGGTGCGCGAGGTCGACGATCGACATGATGTTCTCCCTGAGGCAGCTGCAAAAGATATGCCGCAAGCAGAGACAACACTTGTTCATCGCCTTCATCGATCTGACCAAGGTGTTCGACTTGGTTTGTAGGTCAGGCGTTTCACCTTAATACATCAGATTGGATGATTCCCACAAGCTTCTGAAGATGATCATGTCCTTCCATGACAACACGATTGGCGCTGTCCAGTACGATGGTTCATCTTCGGACCGCTTTCCAATCAAAAGCGGTGTTAAAACAAGGGTGCGTGCTTGCTTCGACACTCTAAGGCATCTTCTCCCTGCTGCTGTGCTACACCTTCCGACAGTCTGACGACGGCATCTTCCTCCACACTAGGAGTGACGGAAACCTCTTCTGCTTGGCACGCCTCTGATTTAAGACGAAGATGCGGAAAGTCCTCGTCAGGGAAATGCTTTTCGCAGACGCCGCCGCCGTCACTGCCCACACCGAGGAGGCGCTACAACGGCTCATCACCAGCTTTGCTGATGCCTGCACAGAGATCGGCCTCTCTATCAGCTTTAAAAAACAAACAACATGGGTCAAGACGTAAGCAGCACTCTCCGCATCTCCGTTGGCGATCACGCCCTCGAAGTGGTCGACGACTTAGTTTAACTGGGCTCCACCAACTCCATCAACCTCTCTCTGGACGCCGAGCTGAACGTGCGGATCGGCAAGGCAGCAACAGCGATGGCCCGTCTAGCAAAGAGTCTGGGACGTCAAACACCAAGACGAAAGTGCACCAAGCCTGCGTGCTGAGCTTTCTTCTGTACGGAAGTGAAGACCCTGTACTCTCGACAAGAACGCAGACTGAACACTTCCACCTGCGCTGCTTCAGAAGACTTATGGTCATTACTTGGCAGGACCGCATCACCACCAAGGATGTCCTGGCCCAGGCAGGGATGCCTAGCATGTTCGCCATGCTGACACAGATACGCCTGTGCTGGCTTGGTTACGTCAGCCGCATGTACCACGGTCGCATCCCAAAGGACTTGCTGTACGGTGAGCTGGCTACAGGGTCCAGACCCACATGACGGCCTGCCCTTTGCTACAGAGATGTATGCAAACGCGACCTGGAGACGGTAGCTCCAGATCAGATCAGCTGGCGGTCCACGATCAAGGCTGGCATCAAACAAGCAGAGCAGAGCAGAGGCCCAGAGAGAAGAACGGAGGCGCCGTGGACGGCAAAGAATCGAGTCGGCACCAACAGGCATTCATGACCAAGACTTCATCACCAGCTGCTGCAACAGTCTGCCACTCGAGGATCGGGCCCCTTCAGCCACAGCAGGCGCTGCAAACTCCACAACTGACTGATCCACGGCGCAACACCATTGTCACAAAACAGACGGATGCCATCATCATCGAGTTCGATGAGGCCCTCTACTCCTAATGGTTGGTGTCCCTTTCTTTAGGGATCTATGGTCTTTCGTAGCGTTGATTGTACTGTTTTATGTTTTTTTAAGTGTTCCATCCATAGACCTTATAGCGACTTGTCATAAGGGTTACTTCTCTCTTCTTCCACCAGGTTTAGCATTCCCTCGTTTGCATAATTTAGCGTTATCTTCTTCCAGAGTGTTAAGAGACAAAGCTTTTTCTTGGGGGCAATGTAACTTGTCAAGGGGTTTCAGTTTTGGTCTTCATTCACAGGATTTAAAGTATTATTTCTTGAGATCAAATGCCTTTCACTGGCTTTTAGTACCCTCTTTAATTTCGCTGTTTGCGAACTGAAGGCCTTGGTGTCTTCTTTGCATGATAATTGATATACTTTCTTCTTTCTCATGGTTTAGTGACCTATTCTTCTCCAGAATTTAATCTAGGGCTTTTCTTTCGGCAGGCCATAGTGACCACTCTCCGAGAAGTAGTATCAGCCTACCAGAGAGCTATTGTGCTACGTCTTCCAAGACGACTGCCATCCTCACCAAGAACATGCACGTCTCGGAAGGATTCACATGACATCATCACCCAAGTGCTATAAAGACAACTGACGATGATGTAAGTGCAAATTTTGAACTTTGAAGCAGTTCATAGCTGGTATTTAACTGGTGAATTTTTTTTTTCAAGGCAGGTAAAATAGAAAGGTAGGTAGGTGTAGTTACAATAATTTATTTGATTTCAGGACTTAGTAGGTTTTTTTTTTTTTTTCAAATGGATTCTTGTAGCCCCATCTCTCCTTTATATGTGCTGTTGAGAGGATCTCCAACTCTCCCTCCCCACTCCTTCATCCCATCTCCTCACACCCACTCTCTGTACCTTACCACCTTTTAATGCCCCATCCTTACCGACTTCCAGACTAATCTGTACAGGGAACTCGGCTGTCAGTTTCTTAGTAACAGTGCTGAGGAAAATATTGTTGCCTTTTTCAACCGACAAATCATAACTGACCTCGTGCGCATAATCTGGAGCAATAGGAACAGAGAAAAGGGGGAAATAGTAAGTTAGGAAATTCTTATATCGATTTCACCAACAGCGCAGAAATCAGATTTTCATTGCAGGTGAGAGATGGACATATGAGGCATGATGGAAGATTCTGCTAAACCATGCGAAAGGGGGGATGCTAAACCTGATGAAAGAAGAGGGCGTATAAACTTTCTTACTTAAATTAAGCGCTCAGACGCACACATCCACACGCACACGCGCACACACTCAATCTCCCCACAAACACCCCCCTTCACACTACCGACACACGTGTACTCTAATCTTTTTATTTTACAAGTGTAGCGATTGTGAGCATACGGATTGGTAAAAAATAATTATTTCTTGTAAAAAGGAAAGAAGTGCACAAACATTAAAAGTCAAATGAGTTTAGTGAAGTTTGTATTTGAGAAGTATTTGCACAAGAATTCACTTGTTAACAATATTTGTTCACATCAACAGGGGCAAAGAACTCCTGCACCAACGGCCGTGGAAAACGGAGACCAGGATGAGTGAACTCGAGGAATGTAACCTAGTAACCTAGCACTAGGATAGTTGGCGTGGTGGCCTTGTTCTTAAATCTTTTTCTCTTTTTTTCTTATTCCTTCTCCTGCACGTTTGTGATACAGCCCTCCCCCCCCCCCCCCCCCCCCCATTTTTACATATTTTTGTTGTTTGCTAGACCTAGAATCTTGTTTTTAGATAGAGTTCAACACCTGGTCCTGTGGAGAGGTTCACAGTGTGCTTTTCAGATGGTTTGCCTTCATTTCCTGAGGATTCAGTGTCTTCCTTCACAGTGTTTGTCTTTTTTATATATTTTTTTCGGTTGTTTTGTCTCCATGAAATGGGCTTAATGTCCTCGTTGTCGGGATTCGTCTTCTTCGTTCACAAAATTTAGCGTTTTCTCTCCCCGTGTTTTGTGCGTCTTTTCTAGCGTTTAGTGGTGGTCGTTCATATGCTTTGTATAGTTCTGGTTTCTGATGTCAATGTTCTGTGGTACAAGGACACAAACAGGGAGTACCAGAGGAAATATTTCTGGAAGAGCATGAATGGTTGACTCCGCTACGTAGCAGGTCTCCTATTTCAGGGATCAGGAACATGGACGCATGTTTTCAGGTCATCTGGGACTGAGCTGCAGAAGTGTTGAAGTCCGTAGAGCTCTTCAGAAATATTCCCTAGTGCGCACCTGGTACCTCCTGATCTGAGTGTCCTTTAATACACAGAACATCCGTGGCAGCGTCAACATGTGGAACCTTTCATACGTTCTGCTGCCCTTTTTTTTCAGCACGATTTGGCGTTGTCTTTCAAATAGTATTGAGTGTTTTTCTTTTGATGTTGTTTAATGTTCTTTCATAGGGTATGGTATCCTTAAGTGGCGAGTTTTGTCCTTCAGGACGGCTGGTTTCTTCTGTTCAGACTTTACTGTTCTTTTCCCCTTAGATTTAGTCTCCTCCTTTCATGGCGATTGGTTACGCTTTTCTTTCAGTGTGGTTTAATATTTTTGTAGGGTTTAGCGTCATCTTTCCAAGAGGTTTAGTGCCCTTTCATACAGTGTTTTGTTGGGGCTTAGTTTCCTCTTTTCACAAGGTTTAGGGTCCTGTGTGGTTCAGTGTCCTTTAAATATTCTCAGTTTGTTTTTTCCCCTCTTTAAGTAAGTTTTAGCATCTTTCCTCTGTAGGGTTTACAGTCCATTTTGTCGTAATGTTTATCTTCTTCTACTTCAGTTGGTTTTAATGTTCTCCTCTCCTTTAGTTTTGTGCAATCTTTCAGAATGACAGAGTCCTCTTTCCTAAAGCTGATTTCCGTTTTTGTTTAGGGCATGTTTTCATTCACAGGTCATAGACTGTTCTTCCCAGTCTTAGCGCGGTTTGTTTCATAGGCTTTGATGATATTTCACGCACAGTGTTCATGAACTTTTCTCCTAAGCTTTAGTTTCGTCTTCCTAGGATTTAATGTCTTCATTCTCACGGTTGAGCGATTTCTCCTCCGTCAGATTTTATTAGCTAGATCATTAAGGGTGATCACTCTCCGGGAATCAGAACCAGTCTACCCGAGGACCATTGTACTACGTCTTCCAGGACAATCGCCATCCACACCAAGGGCATGCATATCTAGGGTCTGGTTATGACTAAGACTGTCACTGTGTTAAACGCAGCAGTACCAGAAACTCTCGCAGAATCTTTCTCCAGGGGATGCATGAGGCCAGGGATGCCCTACATTCCGTTTGAACTGATCAAATCACCATTTACAGTCCTTGAACAGGACTCTGGCCAAAGGTTGAAGATTGTCCATAGCCCTTCAGCCAGCGCGGGCGAGTGGAGCAGACGTCACAGCATGTCCTACAGGAATGCCCAAGCCATGCTGACCGAGAGACAGTATCCGGCCAGAGGTACGGTGGCTGTGTGGGTACGTGCCTTGGGGTTCTCCAAAGGACAGCCGAATTCATCTGATGGGTCTGCCGAGAGACAGCGACAAAGACGAATCGCCAGGGCTTCAAACCAGACTGCACCAGGAACACCACCATCTTCAATGGTAAGTTCAAATAGTTTGAGAACAGTTACATTTTCAAAGGGATCAAGTGATAAGGGGCAGGATGAGTTTGCAATGTTGAAATCAGTTTCAAGAGCGGTGCAAGGAACATTTTACAGAGATATGATAGGTGTAGAATGGAGAAATTGCTCGTTTCCAAGCTTCCATTTATCCTCTTTTTTGTTGAGAGCGTCGGCATTCTGTACTTCACAAAACAGACTTTTATTTTAAATTGGGTGACAGATTGTCAGGGAACTCCGGTAACATGCTTTCCTCTCCACTCCCCCCCTCCCCCCATCCCCCTCCTATCCTACCCTTGCTCCCTCTCCTCCTTCATGTGTATGTATGTATACAGACAGGTGTGTGCGCGCGCGCGCACACACACACACACACACACACACACACACACACACGGGCGCGCGCACACACACACGAGCGCACACACACACGAGCGCACACACATGCATACACAGGCGTGCACACATACAGACACGCTCGCTTGCACACACGCACCCACCCACGCTCACACTTATTACGAAGCAGGTCTGCATGAACATCTTCTACAGAAAGTCGCTCCAGTCGTACAGCCAAACCCCCATTAACTTTTTTTTTTTTTGCTGTGCCAACCTCTGCGCCACCTCGGAGGCAGTACACCCACGCCGCTCATTCCGACACCCCGTCCACAGCCACAGCCCAGTCAGCCCCGCCGCAGCCCCCCGGCACTGGCAATCCACAGGGAGCAGTCAGTGTCAAGTCGTCAAGAGACAACCCACCGGAGGAGATAATGCACTGCTGCCGAGTCACTTCGGTGGTGTTCAGTGGCGCCTCTTCTGATCTAACATATGCAGTACACCACCTACTAAGCTCCCTACTGACGACAATAATTGCTTAGTCGCGGAGCCGGCGTGAGTGAGCTGTCCCTCTCCCTCCGGAGGACGCCACCACGTCCGTCCCACGACAGCCCCCATGGACTCGCCGATACGGTGACCCTGACGGAACCAAACCAAGGCCACAGACGTGGAGAGGACATCAAAATTGAGGTCACCATGAGAGCAGGGCATGAAGGGCCACAGAATTTGAGACATTTTCTTCATGCTGATCGTTGAGAACGAGGATGATTAAGATGATGCAACGGATTTCCATGTCGGTCTGAGACTACATGACAGGGCTGTACTCTATACTTCCTTTCATAATATGTCCCTGCGTCAACCAGGCCTGAGAGATACAGGCACCTGCAATGTTGGTCAGGAAATTTGAGCAACACTCAGAAACGCATCCATTAAGTGGATGAAACTCGACTGTGTGTGGTCCCAGTCTTCCCAACTGAGTCTGCTGCAAACTCACCTCTGGGTAGGAGCCGGTCGGGGCAGAAAAAAAAACCCGCATGACTCTGATGGGATTCGAACCCACGACCTCCCAGCCGGGAGTCCTCGACGCTAACCACTTTGCCACGGCGGCTGGTAACTCCCCATTAACTTGCCCATTCCGATGACAGGGGCACTCGCCCACCAAATTTTAATGCAGGAGGGAATCGCAGTTCTGGCGACTCGGACAGCAAGTCTCAAAATTTGCTGAAATGTCTTCGTAACGATCAGAGATGATGACAATCATGAGGGTGTCATTGAGACTATTCTGGTATGAGACTCTGACACAGGGATGTTTGATAATAGTTTTTAGCGTTTACCAAGCCTAGTAGGAAAAGCTGCATGCAGAACTACTTGGTAGGCTTGGTATGAAAAAACACTGTTTATTTCTGTTCTCTTCATGTGACATTAATCATGATTGTGGTTTTGGATATTCCATGTGCACCCATAGCACTCTGAACTTTGGACAGGAGCCGGCTAGGGCCGACATCTTCCACCAGCAGAGGCTGCTGATGGGATTCGACTCTCCAGCCCGTACGACCCTCCAGCCCGTACGACCCTCCAGCCCGTAAGCCGTATGGCCAAGACACTGACTGCTGCACTTCGATGACAGGTTGGATACAAGAACGTTTTTAAACATTTCATTTCAGGATTTTTTTTCCTTCAAAGTAACTACTAGAGGCGAAGAGAGATACAAGATAGTCTCGTGCATATCCGCTACATAACCTTTGAGACCAGCTAATACTAAACATTAACTGACAAAGTGTCGAAATCAAATCAACAACTCCAACCGTTTGGAAACAAAAGCATGTAGATTATCTGAATTTTGCATTCGAATTGTCAAGTCTATCTCTTCGGATAAAATATTTTTTTTCAGAACATTCTATAGTTTTTTGGCTGGGATTTTATAACTTAAGAAAGGGCATATTCTTTATATTTCTTCGCCACTGTGAATTTGACAGGAGTCCTGTGTTTTCAGGGCTGGTTGAACAGTGACAGGAGTCCTGTGTGTTTCAGGGGCTGGTTGAACAGTGACAGGAGTCCTGTGTGTTTCAGGGCTGGTTGAACAGTGACAGGAGTCCTGTGTTTCAGGGCTGGTTGAACAGTGGCACATGTTCCAGAACTGTCGGCAAAGGATTCGTTCAGCATTTGGACTGGAACCATTACGTCAGTCGACGAGGGGGGGGGGGGGGGGTGTACGGCCGGAGGCGGGATGGATGTCGGAACATTTTCGCAATTCTTTAAGCATCCATGGAGTAAGTGCGTGTGTGGATTCTATGGCTTGGTTTAAAGTGTTAAGAATAATAAAGTGTTAAGAATTAATGTGTTAAAGTGTATGAATATACCACTGAAACAGATTTTTCAAAATGTTTTTCCTCAGAGCTTGAACTGGAAACGAATGCCTACTATTTTCTTGCCTAAACATTCTATATTACATACACACTCATGAGCGCACGCGCTTAACACACACACATGCACACACGTGTTTGCGCGCGCGAGTTATCCACAAATGCAGTGTTGTTGCACTCCTACGACCACTCAGATAATTTTAAAAAGTAAAAAATGCCAACTAAAAATCGATGTACACAGGTTTTTGCACATGTGCACACGCAGACACACACACACACACACACACACACACACACACACACACACACACGCGCGCGCGCGCGAAGGTGAGGGGCTGAGAAATGATCATCTTTATCATTTTAATGAAGTTACTGGCAAACCATGCGTTGCTGATGTTCCTCCACCGAATATGAATCGACTAGTTCATTCACAGCCATCTTTGTCTTAAGCTATGTGAAACCTGAAATGGAGCGTAAAAGATACTGCACACTGTTTTCTAATGGAAGATTGTTGAAAGCTTTTATGTTGTTCAAGTAATATATCGTATTAACCTAAATATTGTCAGATTGCGAGATAACAGATTGCAGATACTTTGTAAAATCAAAATCATTTTGCTGAATTTTAGTGAGTCAGAATCATATCCGCAGAATAATAAAAGTTCACAGAAAATGTTTTTTTCAACAGGGGCAAGGCACACGTGCATGAACGACCATGGAAAACGGGGAGCAGCAAGAATCAAGTCGGGGAGGCAACAGAACACAAGGAGAGTGGTGGCGAGCTTTTATTTATTCTTTGTGTGTGTGTGTGTGTGTGTGTGTGTGTGTGTGTGTGTGTTTTGGCCTATCTTCAGTGCCACTTCAGTGGCGTTGCACCCGCACAGCTCATTCCGACACAGACGCAGCTCTGGCACGGCAATCCACAGGGAGCAATCATATGGAGCCGTCAAGTGGCAACCCACCGGAGGAGACGCTGCACTGCTGCTGAGTCACTTTGGTGATGTTCAGTGGCGCCTGTTCTGATGCAACATATGCAGGACACCACCTACTAAGCCCCCTATGGACGACAAAATTTGCTTAGTCGCGGCGCCGGCATGAGTGAGCTCTCTGGCATGTTCATCTAACGGCAGCCCCCATGGACTCGCCGATACCTGTGACCCCGTCCGAATCAAAACAAGGCCACAGACAGAGGACATCGAAACTGAGGTCACCATGAGAGCAGGGCATGAAGGGTGACAGAATTTAAGACATTCTTAATGCTGATCAATGAGAAATGAGGGTGATGAAGATGATGCTATGGATTTCATTCCGGTCTGAGACTGCGTGACAGGGCTGTACTCTACGCTTATTTCATGATATATCCTGGCGTCAACCAGGCCCGAGAAATACAGATACCTGCAGTATTGGTCAGGAAATTGAGCAACACTGTCAGAGACGTATCCATTAAGTGGGTGAAACTCAACTGTGTGGGTCCCAGTCTTCCCAGTTGAGCTAACTCGGATCTGGGTAGGAGCTGGTTGGGCAGAAAAGGCCTACTTGACTGATGGGAATTGAACTCACGACTTCCCACTCCGCAGCGCCAACCACTTGGCCACGGCGGCTGGTTACTTTTCTTTATCCGACACTTAAGTATTGTGCAGGGTCAAAATATTCTTGCATAGTGTTCGTGGTTCTTTGGACGTCATGGACGTGTTCTTTCAGATGGTTTGCTTAAATATCAACATTGTTGATTCAATTCAGCCGCTTCCGACTGCTCGTTGTTTTAGATGATTTTGCCTTCTGTGCAACTGGAAGCTTGTATCCAAGTGTTCAATGCAGGCTCCAGCTTTGTGTAAACAAAATATCTGTGGGCAGAAGAAAATGGCTTTACCTTTTCTGCTACTAGGATCCAGTGCATTCGTTTTCATGATATTGGATAGTTCTTTGCTGATTGTGAAATCCAAAATAGGGAAATATACCATACCCCCTGTAAAGGAGGCCACATTTTGGCGGTTATTTTCTATCCAAAGCTCGGCTTCCTTAGTCACAGTGAACACTTAAAACCTTCTTGTCAGAAAGCTCTAAACATTCTGCAGGTCGTAGCATAGACTGACTGGGGCGCTGATAAGAAAACTTTCCTGCACCTCTACAGAGCCCTGGTCCGTTCTAAACTGGACTATGGATGTGCTGTGTACGGCTCTCGAAGACCCTCTTATCTGAACCTCTTGGATCCTGTTCATCATCAAAGGCTCGTCGTCTTTGTCTTGGAGCATTCCGCACCACCCCTGTGTACAGCCTTTATGCAGACGCATGTGAATCCTCATCATCCAACCGCAGGTTGACACTGTCCTTAAATTACTACCTCTGTTTTCTGAACTAGAGAACATTGCTTGTGACTGCATTTTTATCCTCATTTTCAAAGTAAATTTGAGAAAAAAACCAACTGCATTCCTAAGTTTTGAATTTGTATGCAGCCCCATGAGCAGAATGCAGGTCTTGATCTGGGAGTTGTGTCTGACTTGATCCAGGAGTTGTGTCTGACTTCTCCAAATTTCCAGAAAAGCCTCCATCGACCTTTTTCACACCAGAAACACGCTTTGATCCTGCTGCTTTTCGTAAAGAATCCACCAATCATCGGGCAAACCAGGTATTGTTTGTCGATCTCTGTACAAAATTCCCATCCTCTCAGAAAATGTTTACTGATGGTTCAAAATCCAGTGATGGAGTGTGACTTGTGCAGCCTGTTGCCCAACTGTTCCTTTTCAAATATTATCAAGCATATTCTGTCAGATAGTTGTGTTTACTCTGCTGAAACTAACGGCTTTGGTTCTAGCGCTGAAGATAATCTCTCAATACAAACAAGGATATTTTGATTTTGTCTGAATCGCTGTCAGCTTTGGAGGCCGTAGCTGGCCATTACCTCCATCACCCTGAATTTTTAAACTCTTTAAAACAGGTTACCTCTTTGAAAGCAGCAGGTCACAACATTGTTCTAGCTTGGATTCCCGGTCATGTTGGCATTTGGGGAAATGAAATGGCTGATCGTTTGCCCCAGGAAAGTCACAACGAAGAAACTGCCCAGCATGTCTATCCCCTACTCAGATTTGAAATTGAAGGTTAATGGTTATATCAGAGACCTGGCTGGAGACTGGAATACACGGACGATATAAAAACTTTCCCAGATCCGACCAAACCTAAGTGTTCCTCTTATCTGCCTCTGGTGGTCACAAAGAAGAAAAACGGTTCTATGCCGGCAGCACGCTGCTGGCCATTAGTTTGTAACTCATCGTTTCTTTTAAAGAGCGAAGAAGCTCCATGGTGCATTCCATGATATGTACCATTCATAGTGAAACATATTCTTTTAGAGTGTTGGGACTTCCATGGTTTGAGACAAGCATTTTACCACAGTCTCCATGAAAACCTTGTCAGAGATGTCCCACCTGATGTGATCTTTAAATTTTTTAAAGAGATCAGCATTTTTTCATCTGATCTAAGATTTCACAGAATAAATATTTTAAACCAAATATGCGTGCGTTATGTTTTTAGGTGTATCTTAAAGGGTTGTGTGGATGTCTTCAACGCAGTGACAGCCCTGACGTGGCCCTTTGTGGCTGGCTGGGGTATAAGCAACATTACCATACCTTTCAGATGGTTTGGCATTTTTTGTTGTTTGTTTCGTCTTTTCCTAGGAATTCGGGACCTCTTCGTTCACAGGTTCATTGTCTTTTTTTCCAGGCTCTGTGTCTCCTCCACACAAAGGGTTTATGTCATCTTTATCTAGGTATAGTGTTTCCTTCATTTGCGGGTCTTTTTCTTTTTCTGGCTTCAGTGTCTCCTTCATAGAAAGGGTTTAATGTCGTCTTTATCTAGGTATAGTGTTTCCTTCATTCATTCGCGGGTCTTCTTGTTTCCTGGCTTCAGCGTCTCCTTCATTCAGAGATTTACATGGTTTCTCTCTTGGGCTTAGAGTCTTTTTTCCCTAGGATTTGGTTTCTGTTTTCATTATTATTACGAATACTTATATAGCGCCTATTCACGGAAAGACACCAAGTTCTACGCGCTTTACAATCCATACTCATTTTTCTTATGGCCATGACGATAAGACAGTTTCCAATGTCAGTGTTCTGGGGGTCAAGGATACAAAACGGGGAGTATCAGAGGGAATGTTTCCTGGAAAGGCATGAAAGGCTGACTTGAGCTCTGGGGCAGGTCTTGTGAATCAAGGGATCTGGAGCATGGACGCATGCTTTCAGATCATTTTGGTTCGGGCTGCAGAGCTCTTGAGGAGGTCTTTGATCCTCTTCCTGAGATATCTCCTAGTGCGCACCTGGTACTCCTGCTTTGAGTGTCCTTTATCCACAGAGAGCCTGGGACATGGTAATCAATCAGCACGTGAATCCTTTCATAGCTTTCAGATTTCACAAATAATTCTTAGCAAGTCCATCAAATTAATTCTTAACGAGTCCGCTGAAACCAAGGACAAAAATTACAAGACCATTTTGATTTCCTACACTTAAAGGAGCTGGTGGTCACCTTTCAAATAGTGCAAGTATTCTCTACTTCCTGTGAGAGCACCTGCTATCCTGTCCTCTCAGTGTTCTTTCATAGTGTTCAGTGTTCTTTTTAAGTGGCTATGTAGTCGTTTTAGGCAGCTAAGTTCCCCCCCCCCCCTTTTTTTTTTTTTTTTTTTACAGTTGTAGTGTTTTCTCTCTATACACACAGCATCTTCCTTTCAAAGGTTTAGTGTTCTCGTTTCTTACAGCTATGTACTTCTTTTATCGGTTCACTGTCTTTATTTTGATAGGTTTTAGTGCCTTCCTCTGATAGGGTTTGTTGGAACAGCTGCTGAGTGCCATAAAACTGATAGAGAGATCTGGGTGACTCCTCAAACAGTTGAGTACGTCCAAGGGAGTCATTAGATGCTCAGATCTGAGATGCGTCTCAGAGACTGAGATAAAAACACAAACTTGCATCCTGAGGTGTATTTACAACATGCAAAGGGTCACCGTTTGCTAAGGAAGAGAACGAGTGCCCATCAACACTTTCTTTCTGACGTTCTCTACCCCTTCATTGCCGCATGTCATCAAAGTGGGTTCTTTGAATGTGTGCATTCAACTTGACATTCCATCTCCATCTCTGACATCGTCGGTGCTTCAAGTGCCAGAAAATAGGGCACGTCAAAAATCAGCTTCTGGGGAGGAGGTGTGTGTTGAAAAGTCATGACCAATCCGATTCCTTAGCCTGGAAAAGTCCATACCAACCCTTCAGACTATCGTCTGGTGACTCTGACAAGCTGCCTCTGCAAGCTAATGGAAAAAAGATGGTCAAAGCCCGTCAAATCTATAAGATGGAAATCAATAACGTTTTGGCCAATGAACCGTGCAGGTTCCGGAAGTACCACTCGACCGTTGACCATTTAGTCCGTCTGAAAACCACCATCTGCAGTGCGTTCATCAATAAACATTATGTGGTTGCTGTCTTTCTTGACCTGGAAAAAGCGTGTGATACCACTTGGAAATCTGGAATTCTTATAGATCTCCATAAACTTTGTTTTCGTGGTTGTCTGCATTTATTCATTCAAACCTTTCTGACTGATCGGCAGTTCCAAGTCTCTGTGGCACCACGTTGTCGGACATCGATGAGCAGGAGTTGGGTGTACCTCAAGGGAGCATTCTTCCTTTGGCTCTCTTCAGTATCAAAATTAGCGACATTGTCAATGTAGTAAACGGGGGTTCCGAGTCCTCTCTGTTGATGACTTCGCACTCTGTGCAGTTGGAGCTTCTTATGCCAGCATTCAGTGTTGACTCCAACTTGTGTGGATAAGATTCGACAGCGGGCCGAGGAAAACGGGTTTACTTCTTGAAGCACCAAAACACAGTGTATCCATTTTCACAATGTTCATCAATTCTTTGCTGATCCTGAAATTCCTTTGGATAAATCCACCATCCCAGCTGTGAAAAACGCCATATTTCTGTGTTTTTTTTTTAAATAAAAAACTGAACTTTAAATGTCACATCCAACACTCAAAAACTGCTTGTTAGAAAAGCACTGAGCATTCGGAAAGTTCTGGCACACATTGATTGGGGCCCTGATAAGAAAACTTCTCCATTTTGTACAGGGCTCTGATCCGTTCCAAACTGGACTATGGATGTGTAGTCTAAGGCTCGGCCAGACCTTTCTACCTGAAAAGTCTAGGTCCCATCCACCATCAAGGGCTTCAACTCTTGTCTGATTGCATTCCGCACCATCCCTGTTTATAGTCTGTGTGCTGAGGCAGGAGAGACCATCCCTCTCGAACTGTTGGCTGAAATTTAACTTCAACTACAGGTTGAATCTATCTTTTGACCCCCAAATCCTGTCTATGACAGTGTTTTTTGACCCAAAGTTCCAAAAGAAATTCGACGACCATCCCAGTTCCATTCACCCTTGGGAATGAATTCGTATGCTTCATTTGAACGATGCAGAGATAGACCTTTGAGTCATGTTTGATTTATCCGAGTTCCGTGATGACCACCATGGACTTTCTTCACTCCAGAGATCCGGTTTGATTTAGCCTTGTACCATAAAGAAACCACTAGCTCCGCGGCGTGTAAGTCCTTTCTATCGAACTGTGTTTGAAGTTTTCATCCTTTGGAAGAATGTTCACTGACGGTTCCAAATCAGAGGAGGGGGTTGCCTCAACTGTGTATTGTGCAACGGGTCTTTCTCAGAGATATTCTAAACTCATTCCCACTGACAGCTCCATCTACACTGCTGAGTTGACAGCCTTGGTCCTGCCTCTTGAAATAGTCTCTAAGTGAAAAAATGAATTTCCTCATTTTGCAGGACTCAATTTCTGCTTTGGAGGCCATTGCCAGCCGTAACCTCAAGCACCCACGACTAGTACATTATTCAAACTGTACACCTTTCTGAAATCGGATGTATATAACATCGTTTTTGCTTGGGTTCCCAGATGTACATGAATTTGAGGCAACGAGTTGGTTGATCAACTTTCCAAGAGTGCCACAAGAAAAGATAAGCAGATTGTCTATCCCTCACACTGATATGAAATTCAAATCCCAGGCTTACGTCAAAGACCTCTGGCAAGAGGAATGGAACTTCCAGACGGATAAAAAAAAATATTTAAAATCCGTCCAAACTTGAGTTTTTACCATTTTCCCTTGGCGGCCGTAAAGAAAAGTATTGTGCTGTTTGCATATAGGCCGCCACTCCTTTTACACCCATACTTTATCTTTTTAAAGGTGAAGAAGGTCCGTGGTGCATTTCATGTTATGCACCACTCACAGTTGTAGTGACGTACTCTTTTAGAGTGTTGGGACTTGCATGATGTGAGACAGAAACACTGTACAGCACACTCCATGAAAACCCTGTTCAGAGATGTCCCCACCTGACGTGATCGTTGAATTTCTGAAAGATCAACATTTTTCATCTGATCTAAGATTTTACGAAGGAAAGATTTTTAACAAAATTTCCTGTATGATTTTAGAAGGTGTATTTGAAAGGTTGTGTATTGATTGTTTAATGACTTGTGAGTTAACTTTAATGCGGTGATATCCCTGATATGGCCCTTGCAGCCTATTGGCAACATTACCCTGCTTTCCATAGGGTTTGTAAATCTTTTTGTCAAAAGGGTTAGTGTCAGCTTGGTTATAGTTTTAAATGCTATCCTTTCTATAGTTAGTGTAATCTTCTCTCAGAATGTTAATCTTTGTTTCATAGGGTTGATATCTTTTGTAAGGCTTAAGGCTCATTCACAGTCTTCTCTTTCCCAGGTTTAGTATCTTCTTTTTTCATAGACGGTACTGTCTTCTTCATTCTCAGCGTGTATGAATATCATTTTTAGGCGTTACTTTCTGCTGTCCATGCCTTAGCGTATTCTTTGTCGGGATTTAGTGGTGACTTCTCGGTCAGAATATAACCCGCGGCTTCGTTTGTGGCAGGTCATAAGGGATGGTCTCTGTGAGAATCGCTACTGGTCAACCACGAGCTATCGCACTACATCTTCCACAGCCACCTCCATCCTCACCCAGGGCATACGACTCCAGGGACGACTACTAAGATCGTCCTTCGAGTTCGCTGCGCTACTACAGGCTTCCAGAGAATCCGTTCTCATGGGATGCAGGAAGAATTGAGACTTTTGCTGGATCAACCCACTGCAAGAACTCAAGGATGCATTCACAACGACAAGGTGCAGAAGACGGGAGGCCTTGCCCAGAGAACAGTGAAGGGCTTTAAAAAACCAAATCGTTCTTGCTATTATCAGCATTTTGCGTGCGTGTGTAGTGTGCTTGTGTATGGGCGCGTGGGTGTGGGTGTAGGTGTAGGTGTGTGCATACATACGTGTGAGTGTGTGTGTGTGTGTGTGTGTGTGTGTGTGTGTGTGCGCGCGCGCGCGAAACATTTGTGTTGCATAGATCCTGTTTAAATAAATCATGTATGGAATGCCACAGATGATGAGAATCATGAGGGTGTCATTGGGATTATTCCGGTCTTAGACTCCAACATAGGGACGTCTGATAGTAGTTACTAGTGTTTTCCAAGCCTAAAAGGTAGAGCTGCTTGCAGAATTACTCGGTAGGCTAAGTGTGAAAAAAAACTGTTTACTTCTCTTCTTTTCATGTGAATTAATCATAAAATTGTGGTTTTGGACATTCCATCTTAACCCCGTAGTACTCTCAACTTTGGACAGGAGCCGGATAGGGCTGACATCTTCCACCAGTAAAGGCTGCTGTTGGGATGCGACCCTCCAGCCCGTAGCCGTACGTCCAAGACACTGACTGCTGCTTTTTTTTGACGGGTCAGATACAAGAAGGTTTTTAAAGATGTCATTTTAGGATATGTTTTCCTTTAGAGTAACTACTAAAGGCAAAGAGAGATGTAAGATAGACTCGTGCATATCCACAACATAACTTTTGAGACCAGCTGATATTAAACATTAAATAATTAAAATGTTGAAATCAAATCAATAACTCCAACCGTATGCAAAGAAAAGCATATAGATTCTCTGTATTTTGTATTCCATTTGTCAGTTCCATCTCTTCTTATAAAACATTTTTTCAGAACATTCTATA
>JADBJO010005382.1:0-52500 GCA_016801955.1 Conus betulinus | reverse complement strand
TTTGTTTGTTGTTTCGTCTTTAACTAGAAATTCAGGGTCTCTTCATTCACAGGTTTGTCGTCTTTTTTTCAAGGTTCGGTGCCTCCCCCACACAAAGGATTTAATATCATCTTTATCTAGGTATAGTGTTTCTTTTTTTGGCAGTCTTATTCTTTCCTGACTTCAGTGTCTCCTTCATACAAAGGGTTTAATGTCATCTTTATCTAGGTATAATGTCTCCTTCATTTAGTGGTTTATGTGGCCTTTATCTTGGGCTTAGAGTCTCTTTTTCTAGGAATTGGTTTTGTATTTTCATTATCATTATTATATGAAAACTTATATAGCGCCCATCCTCGGAAAGACACCAGGCTCTACGCGCTTTACAATACACACTCATTTTTCATATGGCCATGACGATAAGACAGTTTCCAATGTCAGTGTTCTGGGGGGGTCAAGGATACAAAACGGGGAGTACCAGAGGGAATGTTTCCTGGAAAGGCGTGAAAGGCTGACTCGAGCTTTGGAGCAGGTCTCGTGAATCAAGGGATCTGGCGCATGGACGCATGCTTTCATCATTTTGGTTCGGGCTGCAGAGCTCTTGAAGTCTGTAATCCTCTTCCTGAAACATTTCCTAGTGCGCACCTGGTACTCCTGATCCGAGTGTCCTTTATCCACAGAGAGCCTGACATGGTAATCAATCAGCACGTGAATCCTTTCATAGCTTTCAGATTTTACAAATAATTCTTTGCGAGTCCATCAAATTAATTCTTAACGAGTCCGCTGAAACAAAGGACCAAAAGTACAAGACCATTTTGATTTCCTACACTTAAAGGAGCTGGTGGTCACCTTTCAAATAGTGCAAGTATTTTCTACTTCCTGTGATAGCACCTGCTGTCCTCTCCTTTAGTGTTCTTTCATAGTGTTCAGTGTTCTTTTTAAGTGGCTAGTGTAGTCGTTTTAGGCAGTAAAGTTCCCCCATTTTTAAAGTTGTAGTGTTTTTCCTGTATAGATACAGCATCTTCCTTTCAAAGGTTTTAGTGTTCTCGTTTCTTACACAGCTATGTACTTCTTTTATCGGTTCACTGTCTTTATTTTGATAGGTTTAGTGCCTTCCTCACATAGGGTTTGTTGGAACATCTGCTGGGTTCCATAAAACTGTAGAGAGATCCCGGTGACTCCCCATAAACAGTTGAGTATGTCCAAGGGAGTCATTAGATGCTCAGATCTTAGATGCGTCTCGGAGACCGGTACAAAAAGGGGAACGGTACAAAAACTGAACTTTCATAACGAGGCGTATTTTTAACGTGTGTAGGGTCACAGTTTACGAAGGATGAGAAAGAGTGCCCACCAACACTTTCTTTCTGACGTTCTGTACCCCTTCATTGCCTTGTGTCACCAAAGTGGGTTCTTTGAATGTGTGCCTTCAACTTGACATACCGTCTCTATCTCCAGTGCGGTGATTCAAGTGCCAGAAAACTTGGCACGCCAAAATTTGGTGTTCTTGTTATGAGGTATAAGGTGAAAAGTCGTGACCAGTCCGATTCCTAAGCCTGGAAAAATCCTTACCAACCCTTCAGACTATCGTCAAGTAGCTCTGACAAGCTGCTTCTACATTCTAATGGAAAAGATGGCCAAGCCCCGTCAAATCTATAAGCTGAAACCAATAACGTTTTGGCCAATGAATAGTGCAGGTTCTGTAAGTACCACTCGACCGTTGTCCATTTAGTCCGTCTGAAAACCACCATTCACAATGCGTTCATCAGTAAACATTATGTGGCTGCTATCTTTCTTGATCTGGAAAAAGTGTGCGATACCAGTTTGGAAATCTGGAATTCTTACAGACCTCCATAGACTTTGTTTTCATGGTCGTCTGCCTTGATTCATTCAAAACTTTTTGGCTGATCGGCAGTTCCAAGTCTCTGTTGGCACCACGTTGTCGGACATCCATGGGCAGGAGTTGGGTGTATCTCAGGGGAGCATTCTTCCTTCGGCTCTGTTCAGTATCAAAGTTAACATTATGAGTTAAGTAAACTGGGGCTCCGAGTCCTCTCTGTTGATGACTTCGCACTCTGTGCAGTTGGAACTTCTTATGCCAGCATTCAGTGTCGACTCCAACTTTGTGTGGATAAGATTCGATAGCGGGCCGAGGAAAACGGGTTTACTTTTTGAAGCACCAAACACAGTGTATCCATTTTCACAATGTTCATCAATTCTTTGCCAATCCTGAAATTCCTTTGGATAAATCCACCATCCCAGCTGTGAGAAAAACCAAATTTGTAGGTGTGCTTTTTTAAATCAAAAAACTGAACTTTAAACATCACATCCAACACTAAAAAACGGCTTGTCGGAAAGCGCTGAGCATTCAGAAAGTTCTGGCACATATGGGTTGGGGCCCTGATAAGAAAACTCTTCTCCATTTTGTACAGGGCTCCGATCCTCTCCAAACTGGACTATGGATGTATAAGGCTCGGCCAGACCTTCCTACCTGAAAAGTCTCGATCCCATCCACCATCAAAGGGCTTCAACTCTTGTCTGATTGCATTCCGCTCTACCCCTGCTTATAGTCTGTGTGCTGAGGCAGGAGAAACCACCCTCTCGAACTGTTGGCTGAAACGTACCTTAAACTACAGGTTGAATCTCTCTTTTGACACCCAAACCCTGTCTATGACGGTGTTTTTGACCCAAAGTTCCAAAAGAAATTCGACGACCATCCCAGTTCCATTCACCCTTGGGAATGAATCCGGAAGCTTCCTTATTTGAACAATGCAGAGAAGGACCCTTTGAGTCGTGTTTGATTTATTCAAGTTTCCCGATGACCACCATGGGCTTCCTTCACTCCAGAGATCCGGTTTGATTTAGCCTTGTACCATAAAGAAACAATAGGTCCATGGCGTACAAGTCCTTTTTCGTGGAACTGTGTTCAAAGTTTTCTTCCTTTGGAAGAATTTTCACCGACGGTTCCAGATCTAAGGAAGGGGTTGCCTCAACTGTGTATTGTGCAACAGGGTCCTTCTCAGAGATGTTCACAACGTTACTTCAGGCTTCCAGACAATCCGTTCTCATGGATGCAGGAAGAATGGCGACTTCTGCTGGATCAGCCCGCTGCAGGGACTGGAGGAAGCATTCACAACGGCAAGGGACAGAGAAGACAGGAAGCCTTGCCTAGGGAACAGTGAAGGGCTTTAAAAAGCCAAATCATTCTTGCTATTATCAGCATTTTGCGTGCGTGTGTAGTGTGTGCGCGCGCGCGCGCGTGTGTGTGTGTAACATTTGTGTTGCATAGATCCTGTGTAAATCCAGCATGTATGGAATGCCAGAGATGATGAAAATCATGATGGTGTCATTGAGATTGTTCCAGTCTGAGACTCCAACACAGGGATATTTGATAGTAGTTACTAGCATTTACCAAGCCTAGAAGGAAGAGCTGTATGCAGAATTACTTGGTAGGTTTGGTATGAAAAAAAACACTGTGTAATTCTGTTCTCTTCATGTGAGATTAATCATCACTGTGGTTTCGGACATTCCATCAGAACCCATAGCACTCTTAATTTTGGACAGGAGCTGACTGCACCCACATGTTCCACCAGTAAAGGCCGCTGATGGGATTCGACTCTCCAGCCCGTAGCCGCACGTCCGACACACTGACTGCTGGACTTTGATGACAGGTTGGATACAAAAGGTTTTTAAAGATGTCATTTTAGGATTTTTTCCTTTAAAGTAACTAATAGAGGCAAAGAGAGATGTAAGATATACTCGTGCATATCTGCTTCGTAACTTTTGAGACCAGCTAATATTAAACATTAAATGATTAACAAAATGTTGAAATCAAATCAACAACTCCAACCGTATGCAAACAAAAACATACAGATTATCAGAATTTTACATTCCGATTGTCAATTCCATCTCTTAGGATATAAAAGATTTTTTCAGAACATTGTATAGTTTTGGCTGGGTTTCATTCTTAAGAAAGGGCATATTTTTAAAAATATTTCTTCACCACTCTCCAGATTTGACAGAAGTACTGTATGTTTCAGGGCTGTTTGAACAGTGTCAGAAGTACTGTATGTTTCAGGCTGTTTGAACAGTGACAGAAGTCCTGTATGTTTCAGTGCTGTTTGAACAGTGACCGAAGTACTGTATGTTTTCAGTGCTGTTTCAACAGTGACAGAAGTCCTGTATGTTTCAGTGCTGTTTGAACAGTGACCGAAGTACTGTATGTTTCAGTGCTGTTTCAACAGTGACAGAAAGTCCTGTATGTTTCAGTGCTGTTTGAACAGTGACAGAAGTACTGTATGTTCAGGGCTGTTTGAACAGTGACAGAAGTCCTGTGTGCTTCAGGGCTGTTTGAACAGTGACAGGAGTACTGTATGTTTCAGGGCTGTTTGAACAGTGACAGAAGTACTGTATGTTTCAGGGCTGTTTTGAACAGTGACAGGAGTACTGTATGTTTCAGGGCTGTTTGAACAGTGACAGAAGTCCTGTATGTTTCAGGGCTGTTTCAACAGTGACAGAAGTATTGTATGTTTCAGGGCTGTTTGAACAGTGACAGAAGTCCTGTATGTTTCAGGGCTGTTTGAACAGTGACAGGAGTACTGTATCTTTCAGGGCTGTTTGAACAGTGACAGGAGTACTGTATGTTTCAGGGCTGTTTGAACAGTGACAGGAGTACTGTATGTCTCAGGGCTGTTTGAACAGTGACAGAGACTACTGTATGTTTCAGGGCTGTCTGAACAGTGACATCAGTACTGTGTTTCAGGGCTGATTGACAGTGACATCAGTACTGTAACAGTATTTTTCAGGGCTGTTTGAACAGTGACAGAGTACTGTATGTTTCAGGGCTGTTTGAACAGTGACAGAAGTACTGCATGTTTCAGGGCTGTTTGAACATTGACAGAAGAGTACTGTGTGTTTCAGGGCTGGTTGAACAGTGACAGGAGTACTGTATGTTTCAGTACTGTAGGTTTATGTTTCAGGGCTATTTGAACAGTGACCGAAGTACTGTGTGTTTCAGGGCTGTTTGAACAGTGACAGAAGTACTGTGTGTTTCAGGGCTATTTGAACAGTGACAGAAGTACTGTATGTTTCAGGGCTGTTTGAACAGTGACAGAAGTACCGAGTGTTTCAGGGCTGGTTGAACAGTGAAAGAAGTACTGTGTGTTTCAGGGCTGTTTGAACAGTGACAGAAGTACTGTGTGTTTCAGGGCTATTTGAACAGTGACAGAAGTACTGTATGTTTCAGGGCTGTTTGAACAGTGACAGAAGTACCGAGTGTTTCAGGGCTGGTTGAACAGTGAAAGAAGTACTGTGTGTTTCAGGGCTGGTTGAACAGTGACAGGAGTACTGTATGTTTCAGGGCTGGTTGAACAGTGACAGGAGTCCTGTATGTTTCAGGGCTGTTTTGAACAGTGACAGGAGTCCTGTGTGTTTCAGGGCTGGTTGAACAGTGACAGGAGTCCTGTGTGTTTCAGGGCTGGTTGAACAGTGGCACATGTTCCAGAACTGTCAGCAAAGGATTCGTTCAGCATTTGGACTGGAACCACTACGTCAGTCGACCTGGCGTCTCGTTCATTGGCGTTCATCGGTTTTCTGGGGGCAACTGTCACAATTAGTAGCGAGGTAGGAGACCGTGTTGAACATAAGGGTCAGCTCTCTCTCTCTCTCTCTCTCTCTCTCTCTCTCTCTCTCCCTCCCTCCTCTCTCCCCCTCCCCTCCCCTCTCTCCCTCTCTCTCTCTCACACACACACACACACACACTCTCCCCCCCCCCCCCCCTCCCTACCCGTAGTCTACAAACACGCGCAAGCGCGAGCAAACGCGCGCGCGCGCACGCACGCGCACGCGCGCGCACACACACACACACACACACACACACATTCAACCGACAAAACACAAACGCATTAAAACCGATCTGAGACAGCTGGAGCAGAGAGAGAGGCTAAAGTATATTGAGATCCTGATAAGTTGCAAGAACAGTGCTGAAATAAGACTAACGTGATTAGAGAAGTAGAAGGAAATGTGGGGGATGCGGCCGGAGGCGGGATGGATGTCGGACATTTTTGCAATTCGTTTTGCATTCATGGAGTTTGTGCGTGTGTGGATTCTGTTGCTTGGTTTAAAGTGTTAAGAAATGTATGAATATACCACTGAAACAGATTTTTCAAAATGTTTTTCCTCAGAGCTTGAACTGGAAACAAATGCCTACTGTCCTCTTGCTAAACACTCTCTGTATTACATACATACACGTGGGCGCACGCGCTACACACACACACACACACACACACATACACACATACTGCACGCACTTGTGTGCACGCGCGAGTTCTCCACAAATGCAGAGTTTTTGCACTCCTACGGCCACGCAAATAATTTTAAAAAGTGAAAAATGTCAACTAAAATCAATGTGCACACGTTTGTGCGCGTGTGCACGCACGGGCCCGCACACACACATGCACACACACGCGCGCACACACACACACACACACACACACACACACACACACACACACAAACAAACACACACCCGCCCACACACCCGCCCACACGCCCCCACACACGCACACAAAGGTGAGGGGCTGAGAAATGATCTTCTTTATCATTTTAATGAAGTTACTGGCATACCATGCTAAATGTTTCTCCACCGAATATGAATCGACCAGTTGGTTCACAGCCATCTCTGTCTTAAGCTATGTGAAGCCTGAAATGGAGCGTAAAAGGATACTGCACACTGTTTTCTAATGGAAGATTGTTGAAAGCTGTTATGTTGTTCATGTAATATATCGTATTAACCTAAATATTGTTAGATTGCAAGATAACAGAACGCAGATACTTTGTAAAATGAAAATCATTTCGCTGAATTTTGGTGAGTCAGAATCATTTTCGCTGAATAGTCAATGTTCCCAGAAAATATCGATGTTTTTTTCCACAGGGGCAAGACACTCGTGCATGAACCACCATGGAAAGCGGGGAGCAGCAAGGATCAACTCGGGGAAGGCAAAAAAAACAAGGAGAGTGGTGGCGACCTTTTATTTACTCTTTGTTGTTGGTTTTTTTTTGGCCCATCTTCTGTGCCACTTCAGTGACGTTGCACCCACACTGCTCATTCCGACATAGACGCAACCCGGCCAGACCCACCGCAGCCCCGGCACTGGCAATCCACAGGGAGCAATCAGTATGAAGCTGTCAAGAGGCAACCCACTGGCGGAGACGCTGCACTGCTGTCGAGTCACTTTGGCGGTATTCAGTTGCGCCTGGTCTGATGTCCAACATACGCAGGACACCACCTAAGCCCCCTACGGACGACAATATTTGTTTAGTCGTGGAGCCGGCATGAGTGAGCTCTCCCTCCAGAGGGTGCTGGCACGTTCGTCTAATGACAGCCGCCATGCATTCGCCGATACCTGTGACCCCGTCGTAATCAAAACAAGGCCAGAGAAGTGAAGTCATCGAAACTGAGGTCACCATGAGAGCAGGGCATGAAGGGCCACAGAATTTAAGACATTTTTAATGATCGATGAAGATGATACTATGGATTTCCATTCTGGTCTGAGATTGCATGACAGGGGCTGTACTCCATGTTTTTTTTTCATGATATATTCTGGAGTGAACCAGCCCAAGAAATACAGACACTGCAGTGTTGGTCAGGAGTGGTAGGAGCTGGTTGGGGCAGAAAAATCCTATTTAACTGATGGGAAATGAACCCACGACCTCCCAGCCGGGAGTCCAAGATGCTAACCACTTTGCCACGGCGACTGGTTACTTTTCTTTATCCGACACTTCACGTGTTGTGCAAGGGCAGAATATTCTTGCGTAGTGTTTAGTTTGTGGTTCTTTGGACGTCATGGACGTGTTCTTTCAGATGGTTGTTTAAAAATCAACAACACAGTTGATTCAGCTCAACAGGGTTCCGACTGCTCGTTGTTTGTAGATGACTTTGCTCTCTGTGCAACTGGAAGCTTGTATCCAAGTGTTCAGCACAGGCTCCAGCTTTGTGTAAATAAAAAAAACATCCATAGGCAGAAGAAAATGGCTTTACCTTTTTCTGCTACTAGGATCCAGTGCTTTCATTTCCATAATCTTGGACAGTGCTTTGCTGATCGTGAAATCCAAAATAGGGAAATATCCCATTCCCCCTGTAAGGAGGCCACATTTCTGGGAGTTCTTTTCGATCCAAAACTCAACTTCTTAGTCACAGTGAACACTTAAAAACTTCTTGCCAGAAAGCTTTAAACATTCCATGGGTTTTAGCATAGACTGATCGGGTGCTGATAAGAAAACTTTGCTGCACTTCTACAGAACCTTGGTTCGTTCTAAACTGGACTATGGATGTGCTGTGTTCGGCTTTGCAAGACCCTCTTATCTGAAACTCTTGGATCCTGTTTATTATCAAGGGCTTTCTTTGTCTTGGAGCATTCCGCACCACCCTTGTGTACAGCCTGTATGCAGAGGCATGTGAATCCTCATTGTTCAATCACAGGCTGACACTGTCCTTAAGTTACTATCTCTGATTGTTCTCTGAACCAGAAAACATTGCCTGTGACTGCATTTTTAGTCCTCATTTTCAAAATAAATTTGAAGAAAATCCCAACTGCATTCCCAAGTTTGAACTTGTATGCAGCCCTATGAGCAGAATGCAGGTGTTGATAGAGGAGTTGTGTCTGACTTCTCCAAATTCCAGAAAAGCCTCCATGGACCTTTTCACACCGAAACACGCTTTGATCTTGCTGCTTTTCGTAAAGAATCCAATCATCAGGCATACAAGGCATTGTTTGACGATTTGTGTACAAAATTCCTATCCTCTCAGAAAATGTTTACTGATGGTTCAAAATCCAGTGATGGAGTGATTTGTGCAGCCTATTGCCCAACTGTTCCTTTTCAAATATTATCAAAGCATATTCTTTCAGATAGTTGCGTTTATTCTGCTGAAACTTATGGCTTTGGTTCTAGTGCTGAAGGTAAACTCTCAGTCTATAAACAAGGATATTTTTATTTTTTGTCTGATTCGCGTCAGCATTGGAGGCCGTAGCTGGCCGTTACCTCCTTCATCCTGAGCTTTTAAACTCTTTAAAACAGGTTACCTCTTTGAAAGCGGAAGGTCACAACATTGTTCTAGCTTGGATTCCCAGTCATGTTGGCATTGGGGAAAATGAATGGCTGATTGTTTGGCCAGGAATGCTACAACGAAGAAACTGCCCCGCATATCTATTCCCTACTCAGATTTGAAACCGAAGGTTAATGGTTATATTGGAGAACTGGCAGGAGGACTGGAATACACAGACGGATAACAAATTTCCAGATCCGACCGAACTTAAGTGTTCCTCTCATCTACCCCTGGTGGTCACAAAGAAGAAACAGTTCTATGCCGGCAGCGCACTGGCCGTTAGTTTGTAACTCATTTATTTCTTTTAAAGAGTGAAGAAGCTCCATGATGCATTCCATGTTATGTACCATTCATAGTGAAACATTCTTTTAGAGTGTTGGGACTTCCATGGTTTGAGACATAAGCATTTTACCACAGACTCCATGAAAACCTTGTACAGAGATGTCCCACCTGATGTGATCTTTAAATTTTTGAAAGAGATCAACATTACACAATGTTTCAAACCAAATTTCCATGATGTTTTAGTGTATTTTAAAGGGTTGTGTTGATGTCTTCAACGCAGTGACAGCCCTGACATAGCCCTTTGTGGCTGGTTGGGCTATAAGCAACATTACCATACCTTTCAGATGGTTTGGCAATGTTTGTTGTTTTGTTTCGTCTTTTCCTAGAAATTCAGGTTCTCTTCGTTCACGGGTTTGTCGTCTTTTTTTTCAAGGTCGGTGCCTTCTCCACACAAAGGGTTTAATGTCATCTTTATCTAGGTATAGTGTTTCCTTTATTGGCAGTCTTATTCTTCCAGGCTTCAGTGTCTCCTTCATACAAAGGGTTTAATGTCATCTTTATCTGGGTATAGTGTCTCCTTCATTTAGTGGTTTATGTGGCCTTTATCTTGGGCTTAGAGTCTCTTTTTCTAGGAATTGGTTTGTATTTTCATTATCATTATTATGAAAACTTATATAGCGCCTATCCTCGGAAAGACACCAAGCTCTACGCGCTTTACAATACACACTCATTTTTCATATGGCCATGACGATAAGACAGTTTCCAATGTCAGTGTTCTAGGGGTCAAGGATACAAAACGGGGAGTACCAGAGGGAATGTTTCCTGGAAAGGCGTGAAAGGCTGACTCGAGCTTTGGAGCAGGTCTCGTGAATCAAGGATCTGGCGCATGGACGCATGCTTTCAGATCATTTTGGTTCGGGGGCTGCAGAGCTCTTGAAGTCTTTGATCCTCTTCCTGAAATATCTCCTAGTGCGCACCTGGTACTCCTGATATGAGTGTCCTTTATCCACAGAGAGCCTGACATGGTAATCAATCAACACGTGAATCCTTTCATAGCTTTCAGATTTCACAAATCATTATTTGCGAGTCCGCCAAATTCATTCTTAACGAGTCCACCAAAACCACGTACTCGAAACTAAGGACAAAAATTACAAGACCATTTTGATTTCCTACACTTAAAGGAGCTGGTGGTCACCTTTCAAATAGTCAAGTACTCTCGACTTCTGTGATAGCACCTGCTATCCTCTCGTCTCAGTGTTCTTCATAGTGTTCAGTGTTCTTTTTAAGTGGCTAGTGTAGTCGTTTTAGGCAGTAAAGTTCTCCCATTTTTAAAGTTGTAGTGTTTTTCCTCAATAAATACAGCATCTTCCTTTCAAAGGTTTTACTGTTCTTGTTTCGTTCACCTATGTACTTCTTTTATCGGTTCACTGTCTTTATTTTGATAGGTTTAGTGCCTTCCTCTCATAAGGTTTGTTGGAACAGCTGCTGAGTGTTATAAAACTGGTAGAGAGATCCGGGTGACTTCCCATAAACAGTTGAGTACGTCCAAGGGAGTCATTAGATGCTCAGATCTTAGATGCGTCTCGGAGACCGGTACAAAACCTGAACTTGCATAACGAGGCGTATTTTGAGCGTGCGTAGGGTCACAGTTTACAAAAGATGAGAAAGAGTGCCCACCAACACTTTCTTTCTGACGTTCTGTACCCCTTCATTGCCGTATGTCATCAAAGTGGGTTCTTTAAATGTGTGCCTTCAACTTGACATACCGTCTCTGTCTCCAGCGCGGTGCTTCAAGTGCCAGAAAACTTGGCACGCCAAAATTTGCTGTTCTTGGGAGGAGGTGTGTGGTGAAAAGTCATGACCAATCCGATTCCTAAGCCTGGAAAAGTCTTTACCAATCCTTCAGACTATCGTCAAGTAGCTCTGACAAGCTGCCTCTGCGATCTAATGGAAAGATGGCCAAGCCCCGTCAAATCTGTAAGCTGGAAACAAGTAACGTTTTTGGTCAATGAACAGTGCAGGTTCTGTAAGCACCACTCTCGACGTTGTCCATTTAGTCCGTCTGAAAACCACCATCCACAATGCGTTCATCAGTAACATTATGTGGCTGCTATCTTTCTTGATCTGGAAAAAGCGTGCGATACCAGTTGGAAATCTGGAATTCTTACAGACCTCCATAGACTTTGTTTTCATGGTCGTCTGCCTTGATTCATTCAAAACTTTCTAGCTGATCGGCAGTTCCAAGTCTCTGTTGGCACCACGTTGTCGGACATCCATGGGCAGGAGTTGGGTGTACCTCAAGGGAGCGTTCTTCCTTTCGGCTCTGTTCAGTGTCAAAGTTAACATTATTAGTTAAGTAAACCAGGGTTCCAAGTCCTCTCTGTTGATGACTTTGCACTCTATGCAGTTGGAGCCTCCTATGCCAGCATTCAACGTCGACTCCCACAGCTTTATTTTTCAGTCCCATTCGAGACACTTAGTGGAAGGGCCGAACAAACAAGGCTTACACATTTCTGATCAAACATTTTTGTTGTTGTAGTCCAAGCAGAGGCATGTATCAAACTTGTGTACTAGTTAACTAGGGAAAATTAACTTCCCCCAAAAGTGATGACGTCATTTTTGCACAATTGTGTGTGTGTTGTCATTGTTTGAATATTGCCTGACCACTTGTGTACAAGCTTTCATGCCGTATCTACATTATCTACAGGAAAATGAACCTAGTCCAACTTTGTGTGGATAAGATTCGACAGCGGACTGAGGAAAACAGGATTACTTTTTGAAGCACCAAAACACAGTGTATCCATTTTTCACAATTTTCGTCAATTCTTTGCCAATCCTGAAATTCATTTGGATAAATCCACCATCCCAGCTGTGAGAAAAACCAAATTTGTAGGTGTCCTTTTTTAAATCAAAACTGAACTTTAAACGTCACATCCAACACTAAAAAACGGCTTGTCGGAAAGCACTGAGCATTTAGAAAGTTCTGGCACATATGGGTTGGGGCCCAGATAAGAAACTCTTCTCTCCATTTTGTACACAGCTCCGATCCATTCCAAACTGGACTATGGATGTGTAGTCTAAGGCTCGGCCAGACCTTCCTACCTGAAAAGTCTCGATCCCATCCACCATCTAGGGCTTCAACTCTTGTCTGATTGCATTCTGCACCATCCCTGTTTATAGTCTTGTGTCCTGAGGCAGGAGAACCATCTCTCTCAAAACTGTTGTTGAATCTCTCGTTTGACCCCCAGACCCTGTCTGACAGTGTTTTTGACCCAAAGTTCCAAAAAAAATTCGACGACCATCCCAGTTCCATTCACCCTAGGGAATGAATCCGTAAGCTTCTTTATTTGAACGATGCTGAGATAGACCTTTGAGTCGTGTTTTATTTATCCGAGTTTCCTGATGACCACCATGGACTTTCTTCACTCCAGAGATCTGGTTTGATTTAGCCTCGTACCATAAAGATGCCACTAGCTCTGTGGCGTCCTTTTTTCGCCGAACTGTGTTCGAAGTTTTCATCCTTTGGAAGAATTTTCACTGACGGTTCCAAATCAGAGGAGCGGGTTGCCTCAGGTGTGTATTGTGCAACGGGTCCTTCTCAGAGATTTCTGAACAAATTCCCACTGACAGCTCTATTTACACTGCTGAATTGACAGCCTTGGTCCTGCCTCTTGAAATAGTCTCTAAGTGAAAAAATGAATTTCCTCATTTTGCCGCACTCAATTTCTATTTTGGAGGCCATTGCCAGCGTAACCTGAAGCACCCACAACTGATTAAATTATTCAGACTGTACACCTCTCTGAAATCGAATGTATATAACATAGTTTTTGCTTGGGTTCCCAGACATACGTGAACCTGAGGCAACGAGTTGATCAACTTTCCAAGAGTGCTGCAAGAAATATCAGCAGATTGTCTCTATCCCTCACACTGATATGAAATTCAAATCCCAGGCTTACGTCAAAGACCTCTGGCAAGAGGAATGGAACTTGCAGACGGATAAAAAAAAATATTTAAAATCTGTCCAAACTTGAGTTTTTACCATTTTCCCTAGGCGGCTGTAAAAGAAAAAAGTCTTGTGCTGTTTGCATACAGGCCCCACTCCTTTTACACCCATTCTTTATCTTTTAAAGGTGAAGAAGGTCCGTGGTGCATTTCATGTTATGCACCACTCCCAGTTGTAGTGACGTACTCTTTTAGAGTGTTGGGACTTGAATGATGTGAGACATAAACGCTTTACAGCAGATTCGATGAAAACCCTGTTCAGAGATGTCCCACCTGGTGTGATCTTTGAGTTTCTGAAAGAGACCAACATTTTTCATCTGATCTAAGATTTTACGAAGGAAAGATTTTGAACAAAATTTTCGGTGTGGTTTTAGGTATATTTAAAGGGTTGTGTATTGATTTTTTTTAATGTAATGACTCGTGAGTTAACTTTCATGCGTGATATCCCTGATATGGCTCATTGCAGGCTATTGGCAACATTACCTTACTTTCCAAAGTTTTTTTTTTCCCTTAATGACTGGTGAGTTGATTTTAACGTGGTGACAGCCCTGATGTGGCCCTTTGCGGTCGGCTGGGCTATAGGCAATATTATCTTATCTTATCCTACCTTGCTTTCCATAGGGCTTATAAATCATTTTATTGTCAAAAGGATTGGTGTCAGCTTGATTATAGGTCTAAATGCTTTCCTTTCATATAGTTTAGTGTAACCTTCTTTAAGAATTAGTCTTTGTTTCATAGGGTTGATATCTTTTGTAAGGCTTAAGGCTCATTCACAGTCTTCTCTTTCCCAGGTTTAGTATCTTCTTTTTTCATAGACGGTACTGTCGTCTTCATTCTCAGCAAGTATGAATATCATTTTTAGGCGTTAGTTTCTACTGTCCATCCATGATTTAGTGTATGTATTCTTTGTTGGGATCTAGCGGCGACTTCTCGGTCAGAATGTAATCCGCGGCTTTGTTTGTGGCAGGTTCTAAGGGATGATGGTCTGTCTGCGAGAATCGCTACTGGTCAACCACGAGCCGTCGCACTGCATCTTCCACAGTCCCCCCCCCATCCTCACCCAGGGCATACGACTCCAGGACGAGATGCCACCATGATCGTCCTCCGAGTTCACTCCGCTACTATACAGGTTTCCAGAGAATCCATTCTCATGGGATGCAGGAAGAATGGCGATTTCTGCTGGACCAACCCACTGCAGGGTCTGGAGGATGCATTCACAACGGCAAGGGACAGAGAAGACAGGAAGCCTTGCCCAGAGAGCAGTGAAGAGCTTCAAAAAGCCAAATCGTTCTTGCTATTATCAGCATTTTGCGTGTGTGTGTGTGTGTGTGTGTGTGTGTGTGCATGCGCGCGCGCGCGTGCATGCCTGTATGTGTATGTGTGTGTATGCATGCGTGTGTGTGTGTGTGTGTAACATTTGTGTTGCATAGATCCTTTATAAATCCATCCGTTTCAGCATGTATGGAATGACATGGCAGTGGACATGGTTTCTTTCACTTTTTTTTCTGTCCTTGATATGGAATCGATTCAGATTTGGTGACAGCCCTGATATGACCCCCCTGAATTCGGCTATGCTGTGAAACAAAATGAACGTAAAAATGAAATCACGTGTGTCTTTGATACGAAATGATAATTCTATAACAATAATGAACATCATTATGATGGATGGTTGATGTGCAGCTATGTGTATTAGATGTTCATTTATGCGTGGACAGGCGAGTTGGGGGTGTGCGTGTACATGAGTTTGTATGCAAGTGCTGGTTTCTCTCTCTCTCTCTCTCTCTCTCTCTCTCTGTCTCTCTTTCCCTTTTCTTGTGAGTGAGTGCGTGTATGTGTCCCATTACCTCCTGCCTTGGTGGTCATAAAGAAGAAACGGTTCTATGCCGGCTGCACACCGGCCATTCGTATTTTACCCATTCCTACCTTTTAAAGAGTGAAGAAGCTCGGTGGTGCATTCTGTGTCATGTGCCACTCACAGTGAAACATCTTTTAGAGTGTTGGGACTTGCACGATGTGAAACACAAACATTTTACAGCAGATTCCATGAAAACCTTGTTCAGAGTTGTTCGCCTGACGCGATCTTTGAGTTCTTGAAAGAGGTTAACATTTTTCATCGGATCTGAGATTTTACAGTGGAAAGATTTTTAACAAACTTTTGAGAGTTTTTAGACGATGTATTTTAAAGAATTGTGTGAGTGAATGACCTGTGAGTTGATTTTAACATGGCAACAGCCTTGATGTGGCCCTTTGCGGTCGGCTGGGCTATAAGCAACATTATCTCATCTTACCTCCTGCCTTCTTGTGCGTTCTTGTCAATCGGAGAATGACTCGCGGGAGGTTTGGGGGGGGAAGGGGGGGGGGGGGGGGGGGGGTGCGGGGGAGTGGTGTCGGATTGGAGCACGTTTATACTGAATTCATTGACTCGTTATTTGGGGCACCGATTTCATCAGATGATAGCGATGATGTAACTTTGTGAATTTCGTTGACAATTCTGCTTCGAGTAATGATTATTATTCATATCAAGGAAATCACCAGAAGGGTTTTTTTATTTATGCATTGGAATGTGAATGGTTAGATGTAAAAAAAATTTTGATAACGATTTTGTTTCTTTTGCTTCATCTTTTCATTTTGTTTGCTCGAAACTTTTGTTGATAGTATTGATTCGGACATCTTTACAGGATACAAGGCTTTTTGCCAACCAGCTGAAAAGCTGTCAAATGCTGGGAGGCCTTAGGGCGGTGTCGTTTGTCTCATCAAAATGAGTTTATGTTTTTGGTGAAGCAGCTCAAAGTGAGTGTTGGAAACTTTCTGTTGTTCGTCATTAACAAGAACCTGTCTGGCGTGGAAGAGGATGTGTTTGTATGTCTGTGCGTACGTACCACCCGAGGGTTCTCAGTATTATAACTATCTGGGAGTGGATGGGGATGGGACTGCCTTGCTGAAAAACTGTTTATTTTGATATAAATAATGGTAGATAATGACTATTTTGTACTTCTTTCTGGTGATTTTAATGGTCGTACTTCTAACATATCGCAGCCTGTGTCTGTTGAAAATGATCTTCATTGTCCACATTCTAAAAGATTTTGTAAACATTACAAGAATTCACATGATTCTGTTATGAATGAATTTGGTAAGTCCTTGCTAAACATATGTAATCCGTTAAACTTGTGCGTTATGAATGGTGTGTGTTATGGCGACCTCGAAGGACGCTGCACGTACATTTCTGATTTTGGATGCAGTGTTATAGATTATTCTTTTCATATCTAGTGATCTTTTTGCTTATGTGTGTGATACTTGTAAATCAAAAGTTTTAGACTGTACGGAAACACATCATATACCTGTTACATTGTTAATGTCTTTTTCAAAAGAAAACAGTATAGATATTTTGTCTAAGATAAGGTGTTCATTGAAAAGTTTGTTTGGAATCCTGATTGTATTCGACAGGTTAATGATGTAGGAAATGGTTGAACGTATACATGATGCTGTTCACTCCGCTGATATTGATGTCAGTGTAGCCCTGTATAGATTTAATACTTGTGTGAAAGAGATGGCTGCGTGCATGCAAAAAGAGTATGTGTGAGTGGGAGAAAGAGATATCAAGACTGGTATGATACAGAATGTCGAAACAAAAGAAAAGAGATGCGAAAATTGTTCAAGAAATTGCGTCGTTCTTTAAGAGTAAAGACATCACGTCGTTCTCAACAGGAAAGCAATAGATATACTTTTAATGCAGCCAGAAGGGAATATAAGAATTTGTTATTCTATAAGAAAAAATGCATAATCGTACAATGACTGGCAAACTGACGGCCTCTATACATAGTCAAAAAGATTTCTGTGAAACTGTCCAAAAAAGAAAAATGTAAGAAACCAAATAACGGCAGATGATTGGTTTTAACATTTTGAAATGCTGCTGGAAAAAGAGGATGATAATTATTACTACCCCGAAAAATGAAGAAATAGATGATGGTATAAATGATGATGATGATTTCTTTAACAGACCAGTTTCTGAAGATGTAGTCGTGCTTGCATTAAGAAAACTTAAAACCCAAGAAAGCTGCAGGATCCGACGGTACTATTGGCTAAATATTAAAAAGTGCGAGTGCGTTCGTTGTTCCTTTCTCTGTAAATTTTTAATGTTCTTTTCAAGAAAGGATTCTACCCAGACGATTGGACTGAATCGATATTTTTGCCCGTTTATAAGAAAGGAAATGCCAATAATCCAGGGAATTATCATGGTATAAGTTTGTGTGATGCAAGCGGTAAAGTATATTGTATGATTAGTAACATTGCCTGGGTAACAGAACATAACATTACTGGAGAATATCAGACTGGGCTGGCTACGCTACTATAGATCGTTTGTTTACGCTACTGGCTTGCGTTCAAGAATAATTTTGTTATAATCGAAAACTTTATGTTGCCTTATTGATTTTGAGAAATGTTTTGATACTATTAATAGAAACTTTCTCTGGCCTGTTTTGCTGAAAAATGGAATTGAAGGAAAACTTTTTCGTTGTGTTAAAAGTATGTATAACGGTGTGAAGGCTCGTATTAGATGTGGTGCAACTCTTACTAATCAGTTGTCTTGCTGGTCTGGGGAAAGCAGGGAAACACATGTAGTCCAATTCTTGTTTCCATTATTTATAAATGAATTGGCTATAGAGGTAATACTGGCAGACATGGTGTTAGTTTTTTGTTCGGTTCGCATGAATTGTTTATCCTTTTACTGGCTGACGATGTTGTCCTTCTTTCCGCGACTATCGTTGGTTTGCAAATACAGTTAAATAGTTTACAGAGAGCATTTTCAGTTTGTTTAACGGTGAATATAGATAAGAGTAATATTTTTTTCCGGAAAGATGGTTATCTGGGTGTGAAAGAGAGATGGTATATGATGTGTATGCCAGAACATGACCGAGTAAATGTCAGAGTATGACCAGAGAGAGAGAGAGAGAGTTTCGCTGATGAAGCCAGCCTTTTATTCCTGAATCTCTTACTGATGTTCCGGCAATGGTTGGAAACATCTTTAAATTGAACAAAGACAATCGAAACGATGTTGATCTGTCCAAGACAGTATTTAAATCGTCTCTACATTCCATTTTCTGCCGACTTCATTGACGCATCGGTGGGTCGCTCTTGTGTTCAAAACCTCCGTGACATTGGATAAAACTCTTTCCTTTAAAAGCACGTTGTCAATGTCATATGGGTTTGTTTTCTTGAACTCCGAGACATAGCTTCCGTCTGTCACCTCCTTCCAGAAGACACCACGAAAAGCCTTTAGCGGGGGTTCTATGTTGCAGAATTAATCAGATTTGTGCACTTCGAGCAACAAGCACAATGCTTTGGTATATTGTTCTTTACAATGTTATAATTGATTTCAGATTTGAAGCCACTTCAAAAACGTTTTTTTTATTTTGAGAAATAAATGAACAAAAAAAAAAAAAAATGAGCCAGAATTGCAGACGATTTTCTAGCGCGAGGTGCCTGCAGTGAATATTATCAAACAAAACGAATGTAGGCTAAAATTATTTTCTAATGATAACGCATTGGACAATGAGGGTAATCTTCAACTTTAGAATACTAAACTCCTGCAAGCCATTTTGAACCTGAGTTTAGTATTCTAAAGTTGAAGATTACGACAATGAGATCTCGTGTATGAAAATACATATATTTATCCAAAAATTTGCTGGCCTTGTTTTGTTTCCTTAATTTTTCTTGACTTTGTAGACACGAGGCAGGAAAATCAAAATGGCCGCTTCCGATCGCGTGTCCGTAATTGCCAGTGAAAACTTCGTCTTTAGAGGTGAATTATGGATTTAGAGCTCTTCTCATAGTCTTGAAATGTCATTCTATCATTTTATTTGTTTTCTGAAGCGTACTAATACTATCCTTTTCCTTACTCTTTGAATAAGTTGCCTGTTGTGTGTGCGTTAACAGTGTTTGCCCTACACTTCGGAGAAGTTCGTTTATATAAAATGTCTTTGAGGATTTGTGTGTGTGTGTGTGTGTGTGTGTGAGAGAGAGAGAGAGAGAGAGAGAGCGCGAGCGCCTGCGTGATTGCATGCGTGTCTGCGTATGTGCTCGTGCGCGCGCATGTGTGTATGTGTGTACGTGTGCGTGCCAGCGCGAACACGTGTGTGTGTGTGTGTGTGTGTGTGTGTGTGTGTGTGATGGGAAAAAGGAAAATTCAGTGCCCAATCCCATTTCACCTCGAGGAAAAAGAGAGGCAGATAGAGGGAAAAGACAAACAGAAGCAGAGGTAGAGAAAAAGAGTGGTAGAGTCTTATGTTTGAAAGGGGGCACTTGAGAGTGTGTAAAAGAAAGTGAGAATGGTAGATGAGGAGTCTTATTCTTGGAAGGGGGCATTTGAGGTGTGTATGAGGGATATATATATATATATATATATATAGAGAGAGAGAGAGAGAGAAAGAGAGAGAGAGAGAGAGAGTGTTCACATGTGTATGTGTCTGTGAGTATGCATACCTGGATGGTGGAGATGGTGTTGGGGTATATATATTAAGCTGTACATGTGATGTTATAGGTATGCTATATATGAACATGGGGTGTGCATAAGAATAAGGTGGGATTGGGGGAGGGGGTATAGAGAGAAGAAAGTGATGGAGGAGAGGTCATGGGAAAGGAAAACAGCTGGAATGATTCAAACTTATCCATAAATCAGTCATTTTCCTTTTTCCACCCCCAACCAGCATTATCACACCAATGCCACCACATTATCTCACTTGTGGCAATGATCACCATCCTGTAGTACTGTAGATCTCACTTATGATAATGATCATCATCCATCAGTCGTAGATCATTTCCTCTATTCCCCCAAACTGGTATTAACATACTAAGGCCAGTGCACTATTCCACTTTTGTAAATGACCATCATCCCACACTACTGTGAATCACATTCACACCATGACAATAATCATCATCCATCAGTCATTGTTTACCTCCTTCATTCCCCCAACCGGCATTATTACACCAATGCCACAACATTATCCAACTTATATAACAATGATCATCCTACAGTACTGTTGATCTTGAATGATCCATGATCATTACCCATCAGTCATCCACCCCCACCCCTCCCCGTCCACCCTCTTCCTGAACCGGCAGTATTATACTAATGCCACCACATTATTTCACTTATCACAATGACCATCATCCTACAGTATCTCACTTATGACAATGATCATCACCCACCAGTCATTGATATCTTCCTTTATTCCCCCAACTGGCACTATTGTACCAATGCTACATTATTCCACCTACATGACAATGACCCTCACCCTATAGTACTGCTGATCCCAACTGTTCACCATCCATCAGTCACTGGAAATACCGTCATCCAGTGATCACCTTCATACTGCAATATATATGGCAACGAGGAAGCTGACCATTTGGCAAAAGAACAGCAGCCCCCCAACTAGAACAGGAGTCTCCTTTGAAGAAATCAAAAGTATTATCAAGGAGAACCAAAACCAAAAAGCAGATGGCTTGAGCAGCACCCTACTTCAACAAGAGGGATGGACACTACCGGATGCCCAGATCAGACCTTTGTGAGACTGAGGACAGGGCACTCCAGACTGAGACATCACATGTCCACTATATTCCACAATGGCAAGTCTTCAAATCATCCATGCAGTACAGCCCAACGACCTAACCTGCCAACACACCGATGAAGAGAAAGCCCTATTGACCACTGCCTGGAGGGCCTTCGTCAAATAGCAGCCTTTGCCAATACCTCCAGGGTTTCTACCTAGGTGAACAAGGAAGAAGACCATCCTAGAGTACTATTGATCTCTAATGATCATCAGCCATCAGTCATTGATGCCCCCCCCCCCCCCCCCCCCCATCCTCAACCAGAATCATACTACTGCCACCACATCCTTTCACCTGTGACAATGATCAGCATCCCACAGTACTTTTAATTGCAGTCATTGACATTTCCAATCTTCTGCTAAATTGGCATCATCATACCAATGCTATCATGTAATTTCACTCATGACAATGATCAACATCCTATAGCATTTTATCCCATTTATGACAATGATCATCCTCATTAAAAAAAAATATATATATATATATATTATAAAACAAAGCTTGCTCTTATGTCTCAGATTGTAGAAATAGGGGGGTGACTGGAAAATGTAGCTTGTTTTGCTCTTTCATGATTTTCTTTTGCTTCTTAGGTGGCACCTTTGGTTAGCATTTTGAAAACTCAACAAACATACTACGGTATTGCACACCAGCCTTTTTCTGGTATAGCATTCTTCTTAAAACCAAAAAGGCAGAGGAGTCAAATTACCACTTTCCGCGGTCACTGAGGAGAAACAATCAGGTTTCGAAATATCGGTATCTGACCGGGAGTTATATGTTCGTGAGCTTCCTCCCCATTGGAGATGGTCTCCCTCTTGGAGACTATAAGCTTGCTGAAGGTTCATTTTGAGAAGCATTTATCATTCCCCATTCACCCACTCAAGCACATACTGTCAGTTAGGCAGAATTATCTACCACTGCAGATATGAAGGCTATCACCCCCCTATTTCTACAATCTGAGACATAAGAGCAAGCTTTGTTTATAATTCAATATTTCTTGCAGTCATTGCAACACCTAGCTGCTCTGTAAGTTGCTGGAATGGTGCTCAGTACTTATCCTTGGAATTTATTGTTTTATTATAAAACTGCCCACAATTAGTCTCTTTTGACCATAATTCACTCATAATATCCTCCCCTCTCTTCCCCCCTCCCCCTCCCCCTTTTTTCTCCCACAACACTATTTGCATAAATTTCTCACCCCACCACCCCCACCCTCACCCTCACCCCTACGCATACGTTTGTATGGGAGGAGAGACGTGAACTCACTCTCTCCCTCTCCCCGTTCCCCGCTTCAACCCCCCCCCCCCCCCCCCCATGTGCTGTTCCCCCCCCCCCCCCTTTTTTTTTTTCCCTCTCCTAACGATATCTTACTACCCATTGTTCATTTCTATTCTCTTCCAATCATTACTATCATTACCCACACCCCCCCACATACAACTACCCACACACACTAATAATATCATCGCATCACCACCATTAAAATCATTTATTTAATAATCGTTTATATATCTTTTATATTCTTTATTTACTTATGTTATTTTATTTCATTTATTTAGTTAGTTGTTTATTATTATGATTTTTATTTATTTTTTGTTTATTTAGTGTTATGGGTGAAAATGAATGACTGTGCAGCATACGACTCCCTTTTTTTGCTGGCGGCCATCTTGGAAATTGCTCAAATACACAAATTTTCCTTTATTCTTTTACATAGACCTGTATGTGGTTATTTTCAAAGCATGAAATTGTCCATCACAGGCAGATTTGGTGTTTGTAGCATTAAATGAACAATTATGCAAAATCTATTCCAATTTTTGTGTCGGCCATTTTGAAAAATGCCCCCAAAACACGTTTATACACATTTTTCATGGTGGCTCTAAATCAGGTTTTGTTCAGGACATAAAACTGGCCATCTATGCCAAATTTGGTTCTTGTTGCATGAAGTGCATGATTTTGCGACATAGAACCCCCCCCCCCCCCCCTACTTGCCTGTTTCTCTCTCTCTCTCTCTCTCTCTCTCTCTCTCTCTCTCTCTCTCTCTCTCTCGCATGCCACCTTTCAAGGCTTGCGGTTCATGAGCGGCAGATCGTTCAACTGTCATGTCAGGTGAAAGTAATTCAAATATTATCTCTAAGTTACTAAAACGGCGGTCAGATTTTATATTATTGTTAGTAGAAAGTCATCGTTAGACTAATGTTCAGTCACCTTTCTCTGTAGCTCATTATCTAAAACCTTTATCATCATCATCATCATCATCATTTTTATTTATTATTATTATTATTATTATTATCAATGCTATTATTTCTAAGGGTAAATAGACGGTGACACGCACGCAGGCACGTACGCACTTACATTTACTCAAACCCCTACAATATGTAAATTCAAAAATCCAGATAGATAGGCACCAACACTGTTGAAAAATTCTTCTATCTTCATATTTACTTTACTTTTCCATACACGTCTCCTCTGTTTCTGTGTACAAGGTTTTGGACAAGACATCTATCAAGCGTTTCTCGTGTTTGATTCTTCTGCGTTCCCGAATGACGTTGACAGTGTAGAGGAAAGGATTGAGGGCAGAGTTGAGTGGAAGGACAAAAATAGCAATAGCCACGTTGACGTCATTTGACACCCGAAATCCCCTGTCTGCCATCCGTCCCAGAACCCCAATAGGGAACCAGCAGAGGAAGTCGGACACTACCACAGTGATCAGTCGACGGGCAATAGTAATGTTTTTGGACTCGCCAGCAGTGCCTCTGTTTTTCTCATCGTGTTGGACCTCACTGACCAGTAGATGAAACCTTGACCTGCTGCGATGAAAAGAAAGAGGATAAAGTTGAGGCAAATGAACACGCCCAAGGAATAGTCATGGCCAGCAAACTCAGTGCTGGTGATGGGGAGCGGAACGCACATGCCAGTCTGACCACAGAAGTGTCAGTGGGAGGTAGCTGGCAGCAAAGGGACAGCACCCAGACAGACACCAGCCCCCCACAGGAGCAGGCTGGACACGTGAGCTGATCTGGGAGCAAAGTGAACACTGCTGAAAGGAAACCGCAGGACCAGGAATCGATCCACTGTGATCACAGTGACCAGAAGTGCTGACACTTCTGAGGACATCAGTGATAAAAATCCAGCTGCCTTGCAGACATGACTGCTTTTCCATGATAAATCATTCCAAAGGTAATTCCCCTGGTATACAGAATCTGCCACCCCAATTACCATCAAATACACCCCCATCAGGAATCAGACAAGCACAAATGCAGTACAAAAACACCGAAACCAAATGACGTGGGCGACTTGTCAACAACAGTACGGAATAACAGACTGACAGAATTCCCCAGCAGAGAGAACGCCGCCAGAACAGCCAGGCCTGTCCGGTACAGATCACTTGGTAACAAGTCGTCACGTCACAGGACGAAAGCTGGTCTGAAGGAGCCTCACAACCAACAGGATTGAAGTCTTTAGGCAAAAGACTTGGGCAGCACATCTTAAAATTGCTGGCTTTTACTTCAAGCAGTTGGTCCAGATTGTGGAATAAACGGGGAGGAAATTCAGTTAAATGACAATGTCTCAGGTCAACATATTTCAAAGACCTCATTGTATGAAACCCAACGTTTTGTACGCGAGTTAACTGTGTGTAGGACAGATTCAAGGTGGAGAGGTGAGACAGCTCCTGAAAATGTCTTGGATCCAGCACTGGAATATGAACAAAAGACAAATCCAGCTTTTCAAGACGGTTAATACTAGTGATTGTTGGAAGACTGATTTGTAGATCCAATGGGTTTCTGGCCAGGACCAGGACACGGAGCATTCTCATTTCCATGAACATGTGAGGAGAAAGATGAGCGATGCCGTTGTCACTAAATAAAGGTTGTGCAGGTTAGGAAATCGGGGCATTGTGATATGCAGGGAACAGCGGGCAAGGCTCAGATGAATGAGCATCATTTTTTATGCTGTAAAACCTCCAGCGTCATATTACTTCCGTCTGCATGCAAATAACGAAGATAGGAATGCTCTTCACTGATAAAAGACTGGTAGCAGAAAAAGACATGTCCGTAACATGTGCATGCATGTGGACAATGGACATCACATGCCCGTTCATCGTTGTTTTGCGGACATTGTCCATATTTTCCATCACACATATGTGAAGCATGCAGACAAATCTTGGAATCTCTACAGCGATAGTAGCCAGGGCAGGTGGAATCTTCACAGCCCTTCTCATCTTCGTGTCCCGGGCAATCTGCCACGTCATTGCATCGCAGGAAAGACAGGCAGACAAAGGAATAGATCTGTGTTTGGACATTTGAAATGGCTGGGTGGGCATGACTTGTCATCAACATTCACAAAAGGATTAGCAAACATAATTCTCAGTGTGTATTTATTTCTAAAATCAGGCACCAGGAAAACTATGAGAGCATCGCGTCGGGTTCCGGCATACGATCTTTTTTGTCTATAACACAGTGCTTCGTCCGTACCGTGAACGCATTGAGGCATGTTGTCACAGAGTGCTTCCATTTGTAAACACTAATCACATGCGCCCCCGACACCACCACCAGCACACACAAATACGTAAGTGTGCACATACATACACTTACTCGCACAAGCACGTGCGCGCGCGCGCGCGCACACACACACACACACACACACACACACACACACACACACACACATATATATATATATATATATATATATATATATATATATATATATATATATACACATGTTGCACATCAATTATTCCGCTTTCATCATATAGGCCTATATACCTCTACCCTGTTAAAGCGCAATTGTCTCATAAATAGAGTGAACTGGATTCTGCCAACATAGTACGTTCTAACAGACATAATGACCCGTTTATTCTTTGTATAATTCGATTGATAATACTCTTCCTGCCAAAGTCTCAAAATTTTGGAAAACCAGTGTGCATTGGAGCTATTTTCCTTTGTGTAGAATCTTTGACAGACTACCTGCTAATAAACTTGACATTAATCGTTAGATCCCCGAAGAACATTTTGAATGTGGGATTTTGTCACTATCTATCTGTCTATCAATCTATCTATCTGTGTGTGTGAATATGGGTGTTTCTCTGTGTGTATATCTATATATCCATCTATCTATCAATAAACACACACACACACCTCTGATATATTTATCTATCTATATATGTGAACACACGCGCACACACATACATTTCTACAGTGCCCCTCATAACTACGATGCAGGGCGCTTTACAAATTTAACGAATCAATGTCTAAAATATACCGAACTGTTCAATCAAATTATCAGAGAAAGCAGACAGATATGAGCCCAGCGAAAAGAAAATATTGATGCAGAATAATATGGTCGCAGGTGGAAGGGTAGCATGGGGCAGAACGCCTGGTGGGGTCAAGCGCCCATCCCCCGTATTTCGGAGAACATGTAGCAAATCACGAGATGTCCGAAAGCTCCTCTGTTCTTCCTCAAGCCAGTATGTTGGAATGATCGATTGGCGTTTGACTCAGATGCAGTATGGCTCACTCGTGCATTCGGCGGGTAAAAAAGTCAAATATTAATGAAAAAAAAATGTTCACTGAAGAACAGCATTGGACGGTTTTTCCGCAGAAATCAATTAACTGAAAGATAGCTTTATTAAGTCATCAGTGAACTAAAAGAAGAAGACACAAACATTCGGGACAGACTAGAGCATCTGGAAAGAAAGCTGAAAACCGCCGAGCAGGATGTAAAGGTACGTATCATACGATTCCTAAATGTTGAAGGAACTGGCTGTGAGGACGAGTATGGAGTACGTACAAAGGTAGTAACCAATGTGTTGAACATTCATGCACGTTCACCTACATAGCGTCATGAAGATATCGTCAGAGCCTTCCGTATTGGCAAGCCCCGTCCACACAGAAGCGATCTCCGGCACATTCTGGTCCAGTTATGAAGATGGTCAGATAAGATGGCTGTGCTAGGTGACAAAGATCTCAGTGACACCCTAAGACAAAGTGACATAAGAGTGGCCTCCGACCTGACTATACGGCAAACGGACATGGTAGAGTTCCATCGTGGACTTGGCAAGATCGCCTACATCCACAACGATTAACTGTATGTTAAGGACAGATGGCAAGCTTCTTCCTCTAGGGACATCAGAAATGAATGGCGCCACACTTCTGACCCAAGGGAAAATAAGGAAAACTTGCCCGTGATGCAGAACAAATAGGGAAATGGCTACAGCAGAAACAGGGAAGGCACACATGACAGGTTGAAGTCTCTGCTTTACCAGCAAGATTCATATGAAAACAAAACACGTTATGGAACACGACTTAGGCGTTAGACGGCCCGGCAACAGGTGGAATGGAAGTCCAAGAGGGGGGAAGAACTCTCGACCCCAGGATCCAGACACACATTACCTCCATACCAGTCGCCCCAGGAACACGGTCTTACAGTAAAGTGACAAAACTACATAGACCACGACATGAAGGCCAAGCTTCAGAACACAAAAGAACTGCTTTGGTGAAAGACAGTGCCAGAAGGTCTGAAACTTCAAGCTCGTCTTCAGCGAAGCTGAGTGTGGGAAATCTGGTGATGCTAAAAATCAGCTGAAGGTCTGTAATGGACAACGATTCAAAAGTCTCGTGTGTGTGTGTGTGTGTGTGTGTGTGTGTGTAGACGACATGCCGACAGACGAGATTCAAATGATTGAAGACAACATCAGGGAAAGGTGACTGACCAGGACAATATCAGAGAGACTGAAAAAAACACAAAAAAAACTCAGTCTTGGCATATATCACTCTTGGAAGAGATGTAGAAACTAGCGACAAAACGGACAATGACACAAGAACTGAAATTGATTTATTAATGAGCCCAAAGAGATGACGGCTGAAAAAGAGGTTCGTATCGATTGCCAGGTGCAGGATGAGATACCAAGGGGGAGAGAAGCAATGGATGATTTTACACACAATGCTCACCAACCAATGATACAGGCTTTGATAGACAAGACAATACAGGCTGAGAGAATGCGCCGAGACAAGATATGACTGCTTGCATACCATCAGAGAAACACGACAGGAGACGTGTTGATAAAGTAGGTTACGACGTAACGAGCAAAGACAAACGGATACAACCTCCAGCTAGTGATCTACGTTCAAACCGCAGTCCTTGTGGTTCAAGAGCAGGCAGCAATACCAGCATTACGACATTGCAGAGACCTAACAGCCCAAACAGTACATAGATTAATTTAAAGAAGTTCAGTCAGGTGACCAGACAAAAATCAAAGACAGCCTTCGCAGGCTAGCCCAAAGACAAACGTCGGTGCAGAAACATCAGGTGCACAAAAATAGGGTTTCAGCCAGGCCACAGTACCAGGTAGACAATGATTAAAGATTCAGGGACATTGTGTCGCAGACGCTGCAAGTCGAACACATCGTGCGCAAGTTCTTTTATAAATGATGTATATAACAGAAACGTTAAATTTCTTCAGTACAACGTTACACAAATACGTTGTATACAAAAAAATGGACAACACCCTCTTCGTTGGATTCATCGCTTCCGTGGTTTTGTCTGCCTAACCGAGACTTTCATTGCCAATGACTTCGAATCCTCTGTTTTCAAGGACTTTATTATATTCATATCCATAGCTCAAAATTGTCACACCAAAGAAGATACTCTGGTGGTGTTATCGACATGATCAAGAAATGTTTGCTGGTTACGTTGAACGGATGGAAGTGAAAGTCAGAAACATTGTTGTATAGAGTTAAATAAAAGCTTGTTTTCTAAAAAAAAAAAAAAAAATCATGTTTATATGTTCTTACATGCCCCCGAATGATTCACCGTACTGAAAATCACAACAGGAGGGATATGGCCTGGCATCATTAGAGGAACGTAGATTTGATTTTCATGAATCATATGGCGACGTTTCTATTCTTGTAACTGGATATTTGAATGCAAGACCTTCAACCCGAAATTACAGTTTTCATGGAGATGATAACGACTCTGAGGAGGCAGAATTTCCAGATGATCACAAGTTTCTAAGGCGGTCTCAAGTGAAACAAATGTATGCTTTAAATTGAGTTGTGTAACATGTTTTAATGTGTCATTTTAAGTGGACTTGGTAAAAAAAAAAGACTTTGATGATAGCTACACATACATCGCATCTTCTGGAGTAAATACGGTTGATTATGCTATTGCATGTTACAACTTGTCTTCGTCCGTCAATATCACACATCTAGATGTTGAACGCTTAACTGAATCCGATCGTCTCCAAGTTGTTTTGAAGATAAAGACGGGTGATAATATTGACGAGAATACCTAAAAATCAAAGCCAAAGCACCGTATAGTTTCAGAGAAAAAAAAAAAAATGGTATGAAGAATGCGAGGGTGATTTGTAGAACTGTTGAAAAATCATGACATTCAAAACCGGTTACCCCACTTGTTTACTATTTATTGTTTACTGTTCCCTGCCTCATTTCATTTCCAATTTCAGTTAATGCTGGTATGCAAAGCTTAGATGTGGACACAGATAGCACTCCGGTCTTTTTTGCGAAGTGCTTAATAGATGCCAGTCAGTGCATGTTGAAATCGTTCACGGTCAACGGGAACTCAAGGTCCGACTGGTTTGATTAAGAAAGTAATACAGCAATAAAAGAAAGTAAGAGTAAATAAAACTCTTTCAGAAGAACTCGAAAAGACTATACGGTACATAAAAACAAGAAGAAGTACAGATTCTTATTAAAAGTAAAAAGACAAGCCTTTAGAAAGCAACAAGCAGATATGTAGCGAATGAAACTGGCAACTTATCGCAGTCTTGAAGAAATTTAAGGAAAGTGAGACGTTGGTAGAAAAACAAAAATTATAATTACTATAGATGACTGTTTGAAGCATTTCAAGAGTCAAACAAGGGACGAAGAAACCGATGAGAAGATTGATAGCGAAGTCGATCTGTTCGAAGATTGGACTTTCTTTTAAATCAGCTTATTTCAGGGGAAGTTATTCACGCTATATTAGATTTATGGCCACGTCAACTGGGAGATACAGGTGAATGGGACTGACGCGTCTGGTTTTAATGCTTGCTGCTTTATCTCTCTTTTTAACTTTTCGTTGCTATAATTTTCACATCATCATCAAACGGCCAAGATCTAAAAGTGTCTGAGAAAACTCAGCGTCGATGTTATTAAGTGAAATAGTCAGAAGAGATGAAACGGTGCTAGTGGAGGAGGCGTTAGACAATCTAACAGCCTCCGCTTTATCACCAAGTTTCAGCTCGTTCTGTTCCGATCACCATTTTGACTTCCTTAACATATTCTTGAAGTGATCCAACCAGTTGTATATAATTCTGAGATAAAGCAGAGTGGTGGAATTGTATATTGTCTTTGAACATGTTGTGACTAACCAGAAATTCTTCCATTTATATTTAGTCACAGGACTTGTTTACTTGATTTATAGCACAAGAGCCAGCATGGAGAGCTGGTGCACATCAAAATCAACAATACTTTCTGTAGACTACACGGGCGCGCGTGCGTGCAGGCGTGCGTACGTGCGCGCGCGCGCGCGCGCGCGTGTGAGCGTGTGTGTTTCAGATATACTTTGCAAATACAAGATATTTCCAGATATCCTCCTCGGAATATTTACCACGGAGAACAACTGGAGCGCAGGGTCCAGGTCAGGGACGGTCACTGTGTACTCACCTCTGAATTTCCACAGTCAAAAGTGACGTAAGGGGCACAAGGTTCAAACTGACAGAAGTCCTCATCGCTGTAATCAGCACAGTCGTTTCCTTTGAATCCAAAGTGCTCTCTCTCTCTCTCTCTCTCTGTATGTGTGTGTGTGTGTGTGTGTGTGTGTGTGTGTGTGTGTGTGTGAGAGAGAGAGAGAGAGAGAGAGAGAGAGAGAGAGAGAGAGAGATTCATCTGTTTTGTTTTTTTATTCCGTCACACGACGACTGTCTTCTTGCTCCATCTTTTTCTTTGTTTTGTTCACGCTGTTGAAGTACGCAGATGAATTGCTCAGAAAGAGGGAGAAGATCAACGGTTAACCGATACTTTGTCTTTTTAACGAGAGATAATGCTGAATGCACACAGGCACGTGGGGGAGAGAGAGAGAGACACTCATACACACACTTACAAGCACACACACACACACACACACACACACACACACACACACACACACACACACACACACACACACACATTTTATTCTATATCTCCACTGCATGTTTCACATGAGAAAACTTTAGACAAAGAAATTTGTCCTCCTCCCTCCTACACCCATGTCCTGTACTAAGCAGTCCGTTGATGACCTCATCAAGTTGTCATCCAGACAAGAAGCAGACCTTCCAGCCATCCTCAACGCAGCCAGTTCTGACACAGGCACCAGACAGCTGACCTGTGAGTCACAGACACACCACACCATAGGCAGTCTGGGGAGGATCAGTTACCATCTGGTGCTATCAGAGATGATTCCCACGTCCACTCAACTCCTCTGCGGACAAGGAAATTGAGCCACTCCACTCTCAAATCCTCCACAAGCTTCGTAGACACACCCTGTGTGTCACCCCCCCCCTCCCCCCCCCCCCGAGAGAAAATAATCCGGAGAGAAAAGGCATCAACTGTTTACTATGCAAGAAAATTTCAGCAACTCCAAGACACGGTGACTGATCTCCATTTGTTTTTATCTGAACGTAGGAATTCAGTGTCTTGACACATTGAGGACGTCAAGGTATATGCTAGAAATGAGCTGCGTGCACAATTTTTTTCACAGTCTGACTCGCTCCACCACTCTCACATCGATTCCCTGAAGGCAAACATTGTTGTCCCGAACAAACACGTTAACACTCAAAAAAAGAATATCAGTCATTGAAGATTACACTGAATCAAGAAAGCTAAAACCCACCGTATCACGTGACTCCGGCACACAGTGTGATTTGGACATCCCGATTAGTGCGGCACCAACCCACCCCCTCACCCCCTGCAGCAGCATCCCCCCACCCAGGCACTACCAACCAACCCCCTCACCCCCTGCAGTACCAACCCACCCTCACCTCCTGTAGCACCAACCCACCCCCTCCCCCTGCAGCACCAGCCCACCCCCTCACCCCCGCAGCACCAACCAATCCCCTCACCCCCTGCAGCACCAACCCACCCCCTGCAGCACCAACCTGCCCCCTCACCCCCTGCAGCACCAATCCACCCCCTCATCCCCTGCAGCACCAACCCACCCCAGGCAGCACCAACCTACCCCCTCACCCCCTGCAGCACAAACCCACCCCCTCACCCCCTGCAGCACACCAGCCCACCCCCTCATTCCCTGCAGCACCAGCCACCCCCTCATTCCCTGCAGCACCAGCCCACCCCCTGCAGCACCAACCTGCCCCCCTCACCCCCTGCAGCACCAGCCCACCCCCTCATTCCCTGCAGCACCAGCCCACCCCTCATTCCCTGCAGCACCAGCCCACCCCCTCATTCCCTGCAGCACCAGCCCACCCCCTCATTCCCTGCAGCACCAGCCCACCCCCTCATCCCTGCAGCACCAACCCCCACCCCTGCAGCACCAACCCACCCCCTGCAGCACCAACCCACCCCCCACCCCCTCATTCCCTGCAGCACCAGCCCACCCCCTCATTCCCTGCAGCACCAACCCACCCCCTGCAGCACCAACCCACCCCTGCAGCACCAACCTGCCCCCTCACCCCCTGCAGCACCAGCCCACCCCCTCATTCCCTGCAGCACCAGCCCACCCCCTCATTCCCTGCAGCACCAACCCACCCTGCAGCACCAACCCACCCCCTGCAGCACCAACCTGCCCCCTCACCCCCTGCAGCACCAGCCCACCCCCTCATTCCCTGCAGCACCAGCCCACCCCCTCATTCCTGCAGCACCAGCCCACCCCCTCATTCCTGCAGCACCAACCCACCCCTGCAGCACCAACCCACCCCCCTGCAGCACCAACCCACCCCTGCAGCACCAACCCACTCCTCACTCCCTGCAGTACCACCAACCCACCCCCTCACCCCCCAGCAGCACCAACCCACCCCTCACCCCCTGCAGCACCAACCCACCCCTCACGCCCTGCAGTACCAACCCACCCCCTCACGCCCTGCAGCACCAACCCACCCTCTCACCCCCTGCAATACCAACCACCCCCCCCTCACCTCCTGCAGCACCAACCCACCCCTCACCCTCTGCAGCACCAATCCACCCCCTCACTCCCTGCAGTACCAATTCACCCCCTCACGCCCTGCAGCACCAACCCACACCCTCACCCCCTGCAGCACTATCCCACCCCTTATTCCCTGCAGCACCAACCCACCCCCCTCACCCCCTGCAGCACCAACCCACCCCTCACCCCCATGCAGCACCAACCCACCCCTCACCCCCTGCAGCAGAACCCACCCCTCACCTCCTGCAGCACACAACCCACCCCTCGCCCCCTGCAGCACCAACCCACCCCTTCACCCCCTGCAGCACCAACCCACCCCCTCACCCCCCCTGCAGCACCAACCCAACCCACCTCCTCGCCCCCTGCAGCACCAACCCACCCCCAGCAGCACCAACACACACTCCCTCATCCCCTGCAGCACCAACCCCCCCCCTCACCTCCTCCAGCACCAACCCCCCCTTCATTCCCTGCAGCACCACCCCCCACCCCCTTACCCCCTGCAGCACCAACCCACCCCTCACCCCTTGCAGCACTAACCCATCCCCCCCTCACCCTCTGCAGCACCAACCCACCCCCCCTCACCCCCTGCAGCACCAACCCACCCCTCACCCCCTGCAGCACCAACCCACCCCCTCACCCTCTGCAGCACCAACCCACCCCCTCACCCCCCTGCAGCAAAACCCACCCCTCACCCCCTGCAGCACCAACCCACCCCCTCATTCCCTGCAGCACCAACCCACCCCCTCACTCCCTGCAGCACCAACCCACCCCCTCACCCCTGGCAACACCGACCCGCCCCTCACCCCCTGCAGCAAGACGCCAGCAGCCAAGGAAGACTCCGCTCCAACTTCTGGGGCTGGAAACGAAATGTTGCAGAAGGCTGCAGATCCTAGAGGTAAAAATGCAATTCCGCCATTTCAGCAGTTAGACAAGAAGGAAACAAAACAATCAACAAGGTCTAGCTATTAATGCAAATAACACTCAGCTGTTATGTTTTGAAAGCTTTATTAATAACCCTAATATTAAAATAAGTAATTTGCATCCATACAGAAATTTTATTTCTATATACTATAGAATAAAACTTGATGCTTTAAAAACCAGTACAGTAATAACGCAAAATGAATTTGTGTCTTGTTTGGTTGTTTGCCCCTTCAAGCATACTTACCGTCATTATCAGGCATGTCTCTTTCGGATATTTTCCTTGACTTAGAGTTCGCTTTTGAAGTTATCTTTTCTTTAATTTGTAGTCCAGTTAGACAGTTACTCTAATGTGAAAATGCTGAATTATTAATATTGTCTTATATTATGCACGCAACATTTAAACACACATTCCAGCATGCATGCATAGGCCTACATGAGACTCTCTCTCTCTCTCTCTCTCGTCTAATATCACATTAGTGAAAAGACGTTAAAGAAAAGCACTACTACTACTACTACAAGAAGGATCCCAATCAAGATGATGGATTTGCCATCAAAGAAGTGAAAAATGCAACAGAGCATGTAGAGAAAACTCCTCCAGAAACACAATTATCAGTGGAGCATCAGAACTGCCCACCACGAGTGTTCGAATAAAAAAACAGCCATGACAGTGTGCAGAATGTTTTGAAAACGCGGTCAGTCTCCGACAGAACTTCAGTTCTACTTGTTGGTGATTCTGCTGTCAGAGACATTGACCTGCGCAGAATGGTGCCTCGACAACACTTTGTGTCAAAAATATGTCTCAGGCATGACAACTGAAGACTTGTTTAACTGGCCACAACATCAAAAGGGTTGTCCTGAGCTCAGAGTCATGATTATTCATGTAGGGATCAATGACTGTAGAGCGACAGAAGAAGTCCCCAGAGAGAGGTAGTGCGACCTCATCCACCTGGCCACCCAGGGTTTTCCAAATGCCAGAATAGTCATCAGTTCTATAATACCAGCGTGAGGCAAAACACCACCTCAATTCCCTTAGTTCACCCACTAATCTTGTGACGTCAACGTAAATTATGACGTCAACTTAAAATGACATAGGTAACTACATGACGAAAACATAACTATTGTCGAGAGGAGAGGAAGAGCAAGAACTAACGGCCGAGGCTTTGGTGTCCAGCCTATTTTATTTTGCTTTAATCGTCGTTTTCTCCGTAGTGATACTATGTGGAGAGGTTGACTTTCAAGTCAGTAGTGCGTCGATGTTCACTGTGTATGTGCGATACTTCTGATGACAGTACCAGCGAAATATATATCAGGAAATTTATTTGTTATAAAAATTGTTGTGAATGCTGTGTCGCCGAGAGTGACTTCAAACTCCTGCAAGAATATTTATGTGCTCTACTTGTACCACCTCATGTGTGTCGGTGGGCTGAGTTCATTGATGTGAACATTGTAATATCAATACAGGGAGAAGTTAATCAATTTTTGTTTTAGATCAACAAACACGTCGAATCGAAGTTTATTGTGTTCTATGGGACTTTGCTGAAATCGTGTTCTCCGGGGATTCAGTATTGATTGCTGTGCATTGTGAATCTGCAGGTCTTCAATGGTTTACTGTGCCTTGTGAATCTGCGGTTATTCTTCTGTGGATTACTGTGCTTTATGAATCTGCGGTTCTTCTTCTATGGATTACTGTGCTTTGTGAATGTGAATCTGCGGTTCTTCTTCTGATAGTTCGACGTGATTTATTGTGCTTGTGTGTGGAGACTGTTTATTCTTCTTCATCGCTTGTGTTTGTGAACGGCTGTGTTTACTATGTGGGGACCTTGGTTATTCTTCTTGATCTTCTTTTAGTGCTGTAGACTGTGGTTTGAGTACTGTGGAACCGAGTGTGTTGATTGTATATGTGAGACACTGTGGACGGCGCCGGCGAGATCTGTGAGTTATATCAAGATACGTTATATGATATGCTGATATCTGATGATTGAAGTGTCTTATGTATTGATGTCTTAATTGACGTGAATTGATCTGTATACTATGTAGTAGCATGTATTGATTTTGTAACAATTCATATTGATGGTTCAGGCAGCATATAAAGAAAGAAAATCTAACTCGTGTGTTGCCTGGCTATCCATGTTCGTATGGTGTGGGTGTGTGTAGGGGAAAAGTCGTACACGCATCCAAACTTTTGAGAGCGAGAGTCAGACAACAAAACACGCACCGCACCCCATCCGTAACATCTGGTGACCCCTTAGTTAAATTTCTTTTGCAATTGAATTGAAAATCGCCTTAGTGGTAGGATTTGTTTTTGCCTCCTATAATTACCCCAAATAGAAGTGATAGGACACGTTCACAGACTTTCTTTTGGAACAACTGAGTTGTATTGTTTTGTTGTATGATCGCGTCTACTTTCTTTCCCGTCTCCAGCGTAACGGGGTATCTCCTTCTGTATAGTTTCTGGAGATACGAGGGCCTAGTTCCTAGTTTCCTTCCTTTGTGGGCTTTGGTTTCATTACCTTCGGTTGTCTCTCTCTGATTATTTCTATTTCTATATTTACTTGGGGATTGTGTTGCTTCTTCAGCGTTCTTAGGGTTCTTTTCTCTTGAATGAGTGTGTGTGTGTGAGTGGCTGCCTGAACCAGTTAAAAAAAAAAAAAAAAAAAAAAAAAAAAAAAAAAAAAAAATATATATATATATTAGTTGTTTCATTTTGAATGCTTAGTGTGTGAAAAAAAACATTGATTATATTCGTTATTACTCTCATGTCATTGCTTGATTTATACTTGTTGCTGAAAATTTTGCATTGATTACCGATTGTGTTTTTCTTTCTCCCCATATCCCTGAAATCCTTTTTCATTGTTTATCTCTATCTTTTTGTTGGTTGGGTTTGATAACTTAATCTTTTAAAGAGTGATTGTCGTTAATGTTTGTTTGAAAAAAAAAAATCCTCTTTGGAATTCATATATATAGTTTAGTGGATAGGGGTTTCAAAGTCTTTTTTTTGCTTGTGATAGCAATTGTTTGTATTTGATCCACTAGTGTGTGTGTCGGGTTTGACAGGACATTATTTCATATTTTCATTATGGCACAGAAGGCTAAGGAAGAAAGTCCTGTTGTGTCCTCTATGGACGAGGACAAAGTTTTCGCTAGATATTTACAACGAGGTAAAGTATGTGGTCTGGAGGGAGAAGATGTTGGCCTATGTGGATAAATGCATTGCTCAAGATATGGAAAGAGGAAAGAATCAAAATGAAAAGAATGCAGGAAGAAGAGATAACTAAAAGAGCAGCAAATACAAATACAAGAGCAAGAGGAAGCAAAAAGAATGCAAGAGGAAGAGGAGACTAAAAGAATGCAAGAGATAGAGGAAAACTAAACGAATACAGTTACAAATAACTTCTCAGCAGAGTGCGGTCTCAGGACAGGACAGTGAGAGTCAGGGTTTTGGTTTTCCAGGTTTAACACCCCCCGTCTTACTTTTCCTAAGTTGCCCCCTTTCAAGGAAAGAACTGATGATATAGACAGTTACTTGTTTCGTTTTGAAACCCATGCTCGTTCCTTAGGATGGTCTGAGAGTTTGTGGGTTACATACCTGTCTGCACTACTTGAGGGTTCCGCTTTAACTCTCTATCACAGTCTCGCTGAAAATAATGTTGTGTCTTACGAGCTTTTGAAAGAGAGCTTGCTAAAAAAAAAAAAAAAAAAAAAAAATCAGTGTACTCCAGATGGTTTCGTAAGCGTTTTCGTGAGGCTAAACCTAGCTCAGATGAACCTTTCGAGACCTTTGCAGTTGAACTTAGACGTTTGTTTGACCATTGGGTCTCTTTGTCAAAAAGTGATAAGTCTTTTGAAGGTCTGGTGGATCTTATCTTGCGTGAGCAGTTTTTGGAGTGTGTCTCTAAGGACTTGGCTACTTTTCTGTGTGAAAAGGATGTGAAAACTTTTGATGAAATGATCAAGTCTGCAGAGTCATACAGACATGCTCATCCCACTAAGGTGCTCTCTAGGAAAGCTGATGTAAACATTTTTGCTTCTCTTGGATACAAAACTCCTGGTCAGTTTGATAGAAATCTGTATCCCGGTCAGTCTGATAGAACTCCATACGGTGGTCAGTCTGACAGAGGAAACATACTCTACTTTTCAAAACAGTGGCCACTACTCTGGTTCCTCAGCTGATCGTGGAAGTAACTTTGGTGGTAGCTGTTTGTTAAGTTTTAGGCTTAACACAAGCAAACAAAACAATACTCAAAACCAACAGCCGTTTGGTGGAATCCATCTTCTGTATTGACATGACAACGGATGCATTAACATAACAACACCAGAGTGACGTCCCTTGATAGCCGACGATCGATAGACTATGGAAGCCAGTTCTCAACACTCCTCCACCCTTAGATGAAAAGTATGGGCGATAAAGTGAACTTGCTTTAGCATAATGGAATAAATCAAACGTGAATAAATGAACAAAACAGCTGAACTGTAAAATAATAAGTTGCATAAATTTAGTCATTTTCTGTTTGTTTGACCAGGTGCTTCACCAACACATCAAAGATTGTCTACAACTCAGTGAATAGCCAACTCTTTTAACTCTTCAGTAACTTTGGAACACAAAACCTTGACCCCGTTACATAGTCTTTCAAATATGCTGGTTGTCTCCTTTTCTCTCAGGGAAACTCGTTTTTCTTGCTGTATGCCTGGTGGTACCACTGATGCTTTAGACTGGTTTTCAGTCCGATGATACTGGTCATGCTGGTTTCATTGTCTGACTGTTCCTGGACAGAAGGTGGCAGCACACCTGGCTGCATTGAAGTACTGCATGGTCAGCAACAAGACAGGGTGGGAAAACTGGATGTTTTCGTTGTGGAGCAGACCATAGTCCAAGGATGTGTCTGTTTAGAGAAAAAATATTATTGTTTCCGTTGTGGAAAGAAAGGTCATGCTAAGGTCAAATGTGATCAGCCACAGAAAATGAAATAGTTTTCTGATTTCATGCAGAATAACGGGATCAACCATGTGAAGACCGCACCATATCACCCATCCAGCAATGGGCTTGCAGAACGAGCTGCACAGACTGTCAAAGAAGGCATTGCCAAAACTGAAGGCGACAGTGTGCATACAAAGTTATGCAGGTTCTTGCTGCAGTATAGAATTACACCACAGTACCTGGGAATGCCCCAGAATTGATTCCATGACTCGCTGGAAAATTGCTGGTGCACTTGAAACGCCAAAAGCAAGACGCTTGTACATGAAAAGTCCCTTGTGCGTGTTGACCGTCAGAAACTTCTGACTCTCTGTGTCAAGTTCAATCTGAGTATAGGCATGAGACAAATCTAGTTTGTGGTAGACAGACCCCTTGCCAAGCTGAGTGATTAAGTCTTCCAGAGCTGAAATAGGTTACTGTTCCACTCTGGATACCTTATTCACTGTCACTTTATAGTCCCCACAAATGCGAACTTGACCACTAGATTTCAAGACAGGAACAATGGGTGCGGCCCAGTCTGAAAACTGAACAGGTTCAATGACATCATCTTGCTGTAAGCGCGCGCTGCAGTTCTTTTTCTACTTTCTGTCTCATCGCATATGGAATAGACCTGGCTTTACAGAAAACTGGAACTGCGTCATCTTGAACATGTAGTTTGGCCTTTACTCCTTGTATTTTGCCCAGACCTTCTTCAAACAGATTTTTGTATTTGTCAACAACTGTGCTGATTTGGTCTGTTTCAATTTCTTTGACAACATTGACTGTCAGCACCCCTAATTGCTCAGTTAGGTCACGACCAAGCAGATTGTGTTTGAATTCTGTGACAAGCACTCTGCTTTCAACATCCTGATTTCTGAATGTCACTCTGACATTTAACATTCCGAGCACTTTAACAGTATGACCTGTGAATGACTTAATCTTCACCGAGGATTTTCCCATGCTGGGGGTTCCAAACAGCTTCTTCACCAATTTATTTGACAAAATGGTGTATGGAGAACCTGTGTCAATTTCAAACTCAACAGGCTGTCCTTGAATTCTGACTTCACACACCATAGGTGCTACACTCCTTTTGCTCTGAACACTACACAGAATGATGTGATCAATCTCCTCACTACTTTCATCACTGTCATTGATATTCTTCACATTTCCTTTCATTTTCTGTGGCTGATCACATTTGACCTTAGCATGACCTTTCTTTCCACAACGGAAACAATATTTTTCTCTAAACAGACACATCCTTGGACTATGGGTCTGCTCCACAACGAAAACATCCAGTTTTCCACCTGTCTTGTTGCTGACCACTCTTTTTCCACCTGTCCTGGAAATGGCGTGGCCTCACAGACTCCACCTTGCCCAGTGTGACTTTATTCACACAATCTGCTGCATCTCTCCACTGAACTCTGCATCTCCTTCACATTCCGGCATGCTGCTTCATGGGATTCAGCAATCTGAAATGCTTTATCAAGTGTCAACTCAGCATCTGGTACAGATAATATCTTCTCTTGAATTTTCTCGTTGCTGATCCCTGCAATAAACCTTTCACGCAGTGCCCGAGTGATAAACTGACCAAAGTTACAAGGACTTGCAAGTCGACGAAGTTCAGCCAGAAACATCTGAACACTTTCTTCCTTCTTTCTGCTTCTTGAATAAAACTGAAGACTTGCACTGGCTTCTGACAGTTTGGGCTTGAGATAATTGCTAACTAGCTCTGAAACTTCAGCAAATGTCTTTGATTCTGGTTTAGCAGGCAGGCAAAGGTTCTTAATAATGTGGTACGTACCTGATCCCACATTAGAACAAAGAATACACACCTTCTTCTTATCATCAACAATGTCATTGGCAACGAAAAAATGTTCGTAAATTTCAACGTATTCTTGCCAATTTTCCCCTTCTTTAAAAGGTTGTAAATGCCCCAGTGTACCTGCCATTGTTTAAACCTCACTCAATACTGCATGAAGTACAAGATCTTTTATCCTCGTCGCCAAAATATGTTAAGTTTTAGGCTTAACACAAGCAAACAAACAATACTCAAACCAACAGCCGTTTGGTGGAATCCATCTTCTGTATTGACATGACAACGGATGCATTAACATAACAACACCAGAGTGACGTCCCTTGATAGCCGACGATCGATAGACTATGGAAGCCAGTTCTCAACACTGTTATTGTGGTCATCAGAGCTTTGGTTACTCAGCTGGTCGTGGGAATAACTTTGGCGGTAGCCGTTATCGTGGTCGTGGCGCCCGTCATACCTTTGACAGTAAGAGTTCCTCAGAAAGTGCTTCTGATCAGTTTGCAAGTGTTGTATGTTTTTTTTGTGTAAAAAGACAGGACATGTAGCTGCTAGATGTCCATGGAAGTCAGGTAGAAACCCCTGAAGAATTTGTAACCTTAGCCATCCAGATGAATGCCCTTTTGTGGTTCAGATGAATGCCACTGTTGTCAAGAACTCAGCTGACAGCAAACAGTCCAGTGCTTGTTGCTCTGTTCTTGATACTCGTTTTGCTTGTCTAGCTGCTGGTGAGTTCACAGGCAAATTACATTTGGAGTCTGGTTCTGTGAATGGCACTTTGAGTTCTGTTCTGCTGCGTGATACTGGTGCTACTATCTGTGGCGTTCGCAAGCGGTTAGTTTCTGACAGTCAGATGTTAGGAACTACAGTGAAGTGTGTTTCTTTTGGTGGTCGTGTGGATGAGTTCCCACTGGCTACAGTTTCAGTCAGTTGTCCTTATTTTGTGGGCGATTTAACTTGTGTGTCTTGGATAGCCTTGTTGCTGATCTCATTGTGGGTAATGTACCTGGAGTTTCTGTGAGCGGTGAGTTAGTGATGTATCTGGTGAACTTTTCCTCTTCAGTCGCCGTTACGAAGGCTAGAGCTAAAACATGTTGTGGACAAAAAGCCTTTGTGTCAGATCCCTGATGATCTGAACATTTCCCGTTCTGACCTTGTTCAGGAAGAGAAGGATGAGTAATTGAAGTCTTGAGTTCAGTTAACGTCTTCTGATGGTGTCTGGTGTGTCTGCTTCTGATGTTGTTGTACCTGCAATTGTTCTTTCACAAGGTACTTCAGTGCCTGGGTCAGAGATAGCACCTTTGGCTTGTGAGCAGGGACAGTTTCTCTTGAGTGTTCTCCGGGAGTTGGTCTTTCTGTAGATCCCTCTCCGGAGTCTGTACTGTTTGTGAAGTGGTTCATACAGTTGGTATATCGTCCAGGACTGTGATGACGCCTTACCCATTCCCACTGTAACTGTTCCGATAGCGTCTTCTATGCCGGTTGAAGATGTTCGTTCTGTACAGTTTGATTGTACTTTGTCTGAAAAAAAGTACCAGGGAGCTGCGTACAATCTTTGATGATTTTCAGGATATTCGACTCCCAGGTCAGGTTCTTTCTCAGGTGATGTACTATTACAGATCCCTCTTACAACAGATGTCCCTGTTAGAAAGAAATGTTATGATACACCCTTTTCTGCAAAAGAGGTTGTTGAGAGAGAGATTGGTATCATCAAGTTGGATCTTGGTATCATTGAGCCATCGAATAGTCCGTATGCATCTCCAGTTGTGTTCGTCAGGAAGAAAGAAAGATTGTACGTGTCGTTTCTGCGTTGATTTCAGGTCTATTTTTTTGACTCCTGAGTGTGCTGAAGCTTTGAGGAAGATTCAGGGAATCTTGTCCTCTGCACCTGTGTGTTGTTACCTAGATTGGGTAATCCTTTTGTTCTCAAGACTGATGCTAGTTCTGTTGGTTTGGGTGCTGTATTGCTTCAGGAGAATGATTTTCTTCACCCAGTCGTGTTTGCTAGTCGAAAGTTGCTGAATCGTGAGAAGGCGTACAATACTATTGAGCAGGAATTTTTAGCCATTGTCTCTATCCTGTTAGGGAATGGAGAGGCTGACCGAGTGGTCAGTAGACATGTGTGGTCTCTACCCTGTGTGGGTATGGAGAGGCTGACCAGTGGTCAGTAGACATCGTATGTGCATTGCCATCTGGGTGTGGGGTGCAGCCCATGCCCAGCCATTGTCTCTACCCTGTTGGGGTATGGATAGGCTGACCGAGTTGTCAGTAGATATGTGTAGTCTCTACCCTGTGTGAGTATGGAGAGTGTCATGCCGAATGGTGTGACGGCTGTTCAGTTCGCCTGTCGCTCGACAACTTCACGTCCAACCGATCGTCCCCGCTCTTCACGACAGAGGCCAAAATAAAACAGTTCACAATTTATTAACGAACGTGTGTGTGTGGATGTGGTGGATGATCGTTTTTTGTGTTTGAATGAAAGAAAATAAATGAATAAAATAAATGAAATTTGAAGAAAAGTTTTTCCTTATCTGACACGGGCACTATGATGTTAATGTCCGGGAATAGCAGACAATCCACGTCACAACTAGTGAAGTTATTTGATCCTCTCGTTCTTCAGGTCCGGATCCTCATCATGAAGTACAGCAGCGTAGCGTGGATCTGATCGATCGGCCCACAATGTGTAAACTGCACAGGAGCCTTATATTGGAGTATTTCTTCATCGATGTTATAAAGTGCCCGGCAGATCTATTGTAGTTATGTAAATTGTGTGACATGATCTAAGACAAACATGACAATACCGATGAATACAATCTAGTGTGTGGTGTCATGTTTGCAATGTCTACTGCGGGCACAATGACACAGTAAAGATGTAGATGGGATGTAACATTAAGTGATCGATGTCACCCGATCAACCTCAGGCGCACAGCATCCATCTGAAAAATTAAATTAACATATTATTTGCAAAGCACGCCTGAAACGATTGTCATAAGTATATAGACTCAACCAATGTGTCAACTAAACATATTACGAGCAAGGACCCTGATAAACAGTGCGAGAATCCTCGCATATCAAACTATACATAAACTCAATAAGTTTATTCAATCAGGGATCATCCCTTTCATACTTTTAATCTAATAGCATGACACAATATCGGAGTGTAACCACACTCACTCAAAGAATAGAAGATGCGACGAGCGCGGACCCTAGGCTCTCGCAACGCCAGTGTCATCAGCTCGTCTCCCGGTCAGTACTGCATGGTCGTCGTTCCGGAGGCCGGTGCCGCAGTGATGAGGTGCTGGGGTCTGTCCAGTCTGACTGGAGCTCTCTCAGGTGGACGCGCTGGTAGGGCGATGGTCCGCGGTGGCACCTTAAACGAAGGCGGGTCACAGAGGGACGAAAACCGTTGACGGCAATGGATGACTAGATCGCTGTAAGTCCGGCTGACGAAGCCTTATTATGTACTGTTGGCAGGATCTAGCGAAGTCTTGGTGTCGTCAACTGCACATCAGAACTCAAGAGAGTGTCTGTAAATGAATTTCATTCGTTCCAGGCTTGCTGTATGGGCAAGAAGGGATGTCTCTTCTCAAAACGGCTCTCTGCTGTTGGCGATGTGTCCTCTCTTAACTCGTTCCACTTCAGTAACTGTCTTTTAGTTTCGTCATCGCATATGAATAATAATGTCTTGGAGATGCGATGAGAAAATAAAGTTCCTTGACGACTTTGGACAAACACAGTATTTGACGGTTTCCGAAGGATGCTGGTCACGGAATAATAATACACGGCTTAAATGAAGAAGAATAATATATGGAATATTAAATCTGCTTCTGGCACAAAAGCAAAAAGTAAACAATAAGAGCAGGTAGTCCTCCGAAGAAAATGACGTCACGGCCTGCGCTCTGCGCCGTGACGTAAAGAATCCGTGATGAACTATGTTGAGTCTTGGAACAAGTTCGAAGATAATCTAAAGTAATCTTAAATAAATGTCAGCGAACCGCCCAGAGAAACGTGGACAAACGAGTCACAAGACAACACAAAACGCGTTTCGACCTCTTAGGTCTTCTTCAGGTGAAACAAAGACGAACAAAACAACGAAAATGCACTTAGCTTTGATCGCTTCAGATTGCTTCTGAGTTCAGCGCAAGGAAGAAGGCGTTGCAACTTTGCAACATAGTCTAAAGTGTTAGGTCGAGAGCCTTACTATGTTACAGAGAGGCTGTCCGTTAGGTCAGCAACAAGCTAGCATGTCAAAGGGATCAGAGTTCGTTAGGACGACAACTTGTGTTCTTCTGTTGTGTGGAAGCGGCTTCGTTTTCCGTCGAGTCGATGTGTGATTTCTGGGTTTGTGTATTCTGCTGTTTGTTTACTTCTTCTTCAAAACACAATTCGGTCATTGTTTTTTGTTTGAGGAGGGGGAGTATTGTGACGTCAACGTAAATTATGACGTCAACTTAAAATGACATAGGTAAACTACATGACGAAAATAATATTGACGAGGGGAGAGGAAGAGCGAGAACTAACGGCCGAGGCTTTGGTGTCCAGCCTATTTTATTTTGTGTTAATCGTCGTTTTTCTCCGTAGTGATACTATGTAGAGAGGCTGACTTTCAAGTCAGTAGTGCGTCGATGTTCACTGTATATGTGCGATACTTCTGATGACGGTACCAGCGAAATATATATCAGGAAATTTATTTGTTATAAAATTGTTGTGAATGCTGTGTCGCCGAGAGTGACTTCAAACTCCTGCAAGAATATTTATGTGCTCTAATTGTACCACCTCATGTGTGTCGGTGGGCTGAGTTCATTGATGTTAACATTGTAATATCAATACAGGGAGAAGTTTATTAATTTTTGTTTTAGATCAACAAACACGTCGAATCGAAGTTTATTGTGTTCTATGGGACTTTGCTGAAATCGTGTTCTCCGGGAATCAATATTGATTGCTGTGCATTGTGAATCTGCAGGTCTTCAATGGTTTACTGTGTCTTGCGTATATGCGGTTATTCTTCTGTGGATTACTGTACTTTGTGGATCTGCGGTTCTTCTGCTACGGATTACTGTGCTTTGTGAATGTGAATCTGCGGTTCTTCTTCCGATAGTTCGACGTGATTTATTGTGCTTGTGTGTGGAGACTGTTTATTCTTCTTCATCGCTTGTGTTTGTGAACGGCTGTGTTTTATCATGTCGGGGACCTTGGTTATCCTTCTTGATCTTCTTTTAGTGCTGTAGACTGTGGTTTGAGTACTGTGGAACCGAGTGTGTTGATTGTATATGTGAGACACTGTGGACGGCGCCGGCGAGATCTGTGAGTTATATCAAGATACGTTATATGATATGCTGATATCTGATGATTGAAGTGTCTTATGTATTGATGTCTTAATTGACGTGAATTGATCTGTATACTATGTATGTAGTAGCATGTATTGATTTGTAACAATTCATATTGATGGTTCAGGCAGCATATAAGAAAGAAAATCTAACTCGTGTGTTGCCTGGCTATCCATGTTCGTATGGTGTGGGTGTGTGTAGGGGAAAAGTCGTACACGCATCCAAACTTTTGAGAGCGAGAGTCAGACAACAAAACACGCACCGCACCCCATCCGTAACATCTGGTGACCCCTTAGTTAAATTTCTTTTGCAATTGAATTGAAAATCGCCTTAGTGGTAGGATTTGTTTTTGCCTCCTATAATTACCCCAAATAGAAGTGATAGGACACGTTCACAGACTTTCCTTTGGTACAACTGAGTTGTATTGTTTTGTTGTATGATCGCGTCTACTTTCTTTCCCGTCTCCAGCGTAACGGGGTATCTCCTTCTGTATAGTTTCTGGAGATACGAGGGCCTAGTTCCTAGTTCTTCCTTCCTTTGTGGGCTTTGGTTTCATTACCTTCGGTTGTCTCTCTCTGATTATTTCTATTTCTATATTTACTTGGGGATTGTGTTGCTTCTTCAGCGTTCTTAGGGTTCTTTTCTCTTGAATGAGTGTGTGTGTGTGAGTGGCTGCCCTGAACCAGTTAAAAAAAAAAAAAAAAAAAAATATATATATATATATATATATATAGTTGTTTCATTTTGAATGCTTAGTGTGTGAAAAAAAACATTGATTATATTCGTTATTACTCTCATGTCATTGCTTGATTTATACTTGTTGCTGAAAATTTTGCATTGATTACCGATTGTGTTTTTCTTTCTCCCCATATCCCTGAAATCCTTTTTCATTGTTTATCTCTATCTTTTTGTTGGTTGGGTTTGATAACTTAATCTTTTAAAGAGTGATTGTCGTTAATGTTTGTTTGAAAAAAAAAAAATCCTCTTTGGAATTCATATATATAGTTTAGTGGATAGGGGTTTCAAAGTCTTTTTTTTGCTTGTGATAGCAATTGTTTGTATTTGATCCACTAGTGTGTGTGTCGGGTTTGACAGGACATTATTTCATATTTTCATTATGGCACAGAAGGCTAAGGAAGAAAGTCCTGTTGTGTCCTCTATGGACGAGGACAAAGTTTTCGCTAGATATTTACAACGAGGTAAAGTATGTGGTCTGGAGGGAGAAGATGTTGGCCTATGTGGATAAATGCATTGCTCAAGATATGGAAAGAGGAAAGAATCAAAATGAAAAGAATGCAGGAAGAAGAGATAACTAAAAGAGAGCAAATACAAATACAAGAGCAAGAGGAAGCAAAAAGAATGCAAGAGGAAGAGGAGACTAAAAGAATGCAAGAGATAGAGGAAACTAAACGAATACAGTTACAAATAACTTCTCAGCAGAGTGCGGTCTCAGGACAGGACAGTGAGAGTCAGGGTTTTGGTTTTCCCAGGTTTAACACCCCCCGTCTTACTTTTCCTAAGTTGCCCCCTTTCAAGGAAAGAACTGATGATATAGACAGTTACTTGTTTCGTTTTGAAACCCATGCTCGTTCCTTAGGATGGTCTGAGAGTTTGTGGGTTACATACCTGTCTGCACTACTTGAGGGTTCCGCTTTAACTCTCTATCACAGTCTCGCTGAAAAATAATGTTGTGTCTTACGAGCTTTTGAAAGAGAGCTTGCTAAAAAAAAAAAAAAAAAAAAATCAGTGTACTCCAGATGGTTTCGTAAGCGTTTTCGTGAGGCTAAACCTAGCTCAGATGAACCTTTCGAGACCTTTGCAGTTGAACTTAGACGTTTGTTTGACCATTGGGTCTCTTTGTCAAAAAGTGATAAGTCTTTTGAAGGTCTGGTGGATCTTATCTTGCGTGAGCAGTTTTTGGAGTGTGTCTCTAAGGACTTGGCTACTTTTCTGTGTGAAAAGGATGTGAAAACTTTTGATGAAATGATCAAGTCTGCAGAGTCATACAGACATGCTCATCCCACTAAGGTGCTCTCTAGGAAAGCTGATGTAAACATTTTTGCTTCTCTTGGATACAAAACTCCTGGTCAGTTTGATAGAAATCTGTATCCCGGTCAGTCTGATAGAACTCCATACGGTGGTCAGTCTGACAGAGGAAACATACTCTACTTTTCAAAACAGTGGCCACTACTCTGGTTCCTCAGCTGATCGTGGAAGTAACTTTGGTGGTAGCTGTTTGTTAAGTTTTTAGGCTTAACACAAGCAAACAAACAATACTCAAACCAACAGCCGTTTGGTGGAATCCATCTTCTGTATTGACATGACAACGGATGCATTAACATAACAACACCAGAGTGACGTCCCTTGATAGCCGACGATCGATAGACTATGGAAGCCAGTTCTCAACACTCCTCCACCCTTAGATGAAAAGTATGGGCGATAAAGTGAACTTGCTTTAGCATAATGGAATAAATCAAACGTGAATAAATGAACAAACAGCTGAACTGTAAAATAATAAGTTGCATAAATTTAGTCATTTTCTGTTTGTTTGACCAGGTGCTTCACCAACACATCAAAGATTGTCTACAACTCAGTGAATAGCCAACTCTTTTAACTCTTCAGTAACTTTGGAACACAAACCTTGACCCCGTTACATAGTCTTTTCAATATGCTGGTTGTCTCCTTTCTCTCAGGGAAACTCGTTTTTCTTGCTGTATGCCTGGTGGTACCACTGATGCTTTAGACTGGTTTTCAGTCCGATGATACTGGTCATGCTGGTTTTCATTGTCTGACTGTTCCTGGACAGAAGGTGGCAGCACACCTGGCTGCATTGAAGTACTGCATGGTCAGCAACAAGACAGGTGAAAACTGGATGTTTTCGTTGTGGAGCAGACCATAGTCCAAGGATGTGTCTGTTTAGAGAAAAATATTATTGTTTCCGTTGTGGAAAGAAAGGTCATGCTAAGGTCAAATGTGATCAGCCACAGAAAATGAAATAGTTTTCTGATTTCATGCAGAATAACGGGATCAACCATGTGAAGACCGCACCCATATCACACCCATCCAGCAATGGGCTTGCAGAACGAGCTGCACAGACTGTCAAAGAAGGCATTGCCAAAACTGAAGGCGACAGTGTGCATACAAAGTTATGCAGGTTCTTGCTGCAGTATAGATTACACCACAGTACCTGGAATGCCCCAGAGTATTGATTCCATGACTCGCTGGAAAATTGCTGGTGCACTTGAAACGCCAAAAGCAAGACGCTTGTACATGAAAAGTCCCTTGTGCGTGTTGACCGTCAGAAACTTCTGACTCTCTGTGTCAAGTTCAATCTGAGTATAGGCATGAGACAAATCTAGTTTGTGGTAGACAGACCCCTTGCCAAGCTGAGTGATTAAGTCTTCCAGAGCTGGAATAGGTTACTGTTCCACTCTGGATACCTTATTCACTGTCACTTTATAGTCCCCACAAATGCGAACTTGACCACTAGATTTCAAGACAGGAACAATGGGTGCGGCCCAGTCTGAAAACTGAACAGGTTCAATGACATCATCTTGCTGTAAGCGCGCGCTGCAGTTCTTTTTCTACTTTCTGTCTCATCGCATATGGAATAGACCTGGCTTTACAGAAAACTGGAACTGCGTCATCTTGAACATGTAGTTTGGCCTTTACTCCTTGTATTTTGCCCAGACCTTCTTCAAACAGATTTTTGTATTTGTCAACAACTGTGCTGATTTGGTCTGTTTCAATTTCTTTGACAACATTGACTGTCAGCACCCCTAATTGCTCAGTTAGGTCACGACCAAGCAGATTGTGTTTGAATTCTGTGACAAGCACTCTGCTTTCAACATCCTGATTTCTGAATGTCACTCTGACATTTAACATTCCGAGCACTTTAACAGTATGACCTGTGAATGACTTAATCTTCACCGAGGATTTTCCCATGCTGGGGGTTCCAAACAGCTTCTTCACCAATTTATTTGACAAAATGGTGTATGGGAGAACCTGTGTCAATTTCAAACTCAACAGGCTGTCCTTGAATTCTGACTTCACACACCATAGGTGCTACACTCCTTTTGCTCTGAACACTACACAGAATGATGTGATCAATCTCCTCACTACTTTCATCACTGTCATTGATATTCTTCACATTTCCTTTCATTTTCTGTGGCTGATCACATTTGACCTTAGCATGACCTTTCTTTTCCACAACGGAAACAATATTTTTCTCTAAACAGACACATCCTTGGACTATGGTCTGCTCCACAACGAAACATCCAGTTTTCCACCTGTCTTGTTGCTGACCACTCTCTTTTCCACCTGTCCTGGAAAATGGCGTGGCCTCACAGACTCCACCTTGCCCAGTGTGACTTTATTCACACAATCTGCTGCATCTTCCACTGAACTCTGCATCTCCTTCACATTTCCGGCATGCTGCTTCATGGGATTCAGCAATCTGAAATGCTTTATCAAGTGTCAACTCAGCATCTGGTACAGATAATATCTTCTCTTGAATTTTCTCGTTGCTGATCCCTGCAATAAACCTTTCACGCAGTGCCCGAGTGATAAAACTGACCAAAGTACACAGGACTTGCAAGTCGACGAAGTTCAGCCAGAAACATCTGAACACTTTCTTCCTTCTTTCTGCTTCTTGAATAAAACTGAAGACTTGCACTGGCTTCTGACAGTTTGGGCTTGAGATAATTGCTAACTAGCTCTGAAACTTCAGCAAATGTCTTTGATTCTGGTTTAGCAGGCAGGCAAAGGTTCTTAATAATGTGGTACGTACCTGATCCCCACATTAGAACAAAGAATACACACCTTCTTCTTATCATCAACAATGTCATTGGCAACGAAAAAATGTTCGTAAATTTCAACGTATTCTTGCCAATTTTCCCCCTTCTTTAAAAGGTTGTAAATGCCCCAGTGTACCTGCCATTGTTTTAAACCTCACTCAATACTGCATGAAGTACAAGATCTTTTATCCTCGTCGCCAAAATATGTTAAGTTTTAGGCTAACACACAAGCAAACAAACAATACTCAAACCCAACAGCCGTTTGGTGGAATCCATCTTCTGTATTGACATGACAACGGATGCATTAACATAACAACACCAGAGTGACGTCCCTTGATAGCCGACGATCGATAGACTATGGAAGCCAGTTCTCAACACTGTTATTGTGGTCATCAGAGCTTTGGTTACTCAGCTGGTCGTGGGAATAACTTTGGCGGTAGCCGTTATCGTGGTCGTGGCGCCCGTCATACCTTTGACAGTAAGAGTTCCTCAGAAAGTGCTTCTGATCAGTTTTGCAAGTGTTTGTATGTTTTTTTTTGTGTAAAAAGACAGGACAGGACATGTAGCTGCTAGATGTCCATGGAAGTCAGGTAGAAACCCCTGAAGAATTTGTAACCTTAGCCATCCAGATGAATGCCCTTTTGTGGTTCAGATGAATGCCACTGTTGTCAAGAACTCAGCTGACAGCAAACAGTCCAGTGCTTGTTGCTCTGTTCTTGATACTCGTTTTGCTTGTCTAGCTGCTGGTGAGTTCACAGGCAAATTACATTTGGAGTCTGGTTCTGTGAATGGCACTTTGAGTTCTGTTCTGCGTGATACTGGTGCTACTATCTGTGGCGTTCGCAAGCGGTTAGTTTCTGACAGTCAGATGTTAGGAACTACAGTGAAGTGTGTTTCTTTTGGTGGTCGTGTGGATGAGTTCCCACTGGCTACAGTTTCAGTCAGTTTGTCCTTATTTTGTGGGCGATTTAACTTGTGTCTTGGATAGCCTTGTTGCTGATCTCATTGTGGGTAATGTACCTGGAGTTTCTGTGAGCGGTGAGTTAGTGATGTATCTGGTGACTTTCCTCTTCAGTCGCCGTTACGAAGGCTAGAGCTAAACATGTTGTGGACAAAAAGCCTTTGTGTCAGATCCCTGATGATCTGAACATTTCCCGTTCTGACCTTGTTCAGGAAGAGAAGGATGAGTAATTGAAGTCTTGAGTTTCAGTTAACGTCTTCTGATGGTGTCTGGTGTGTCTGCTTCTGATGTTGTTGTACCTGCAATTGTTCTTTCACAAGGTACTTCAGTGCCTGGGTCAGAGATAGCACCTTTGGCTTGTGAGCAGGGACAGGTTTCTCTTGAGTGTTCTCCGGGAGTTGGTCTTTCTGTAGATCCCTCTCCGGAGTCTGTACTGTTTGTGAAGTGGTTCATACAGTTGGTATCGTCCAGGACTGTGATGACGCCTTACCCATTCCCACTGTAACTGTTTCCGATAGCGTCTTCTATGCCGGTTGAAGATGTTCGTTCTGTACAGTTTGATTGTACTTTGTCTGAAAAAAGTACCAGGGAGCTGCGTACAATCTTTGATGATTTTCAGGATATTCGACTCCCAGGT
>JADBJO010005381.1:197129-218633 GCA_016801955.1 Conus betulinus | reverse complement strand
TCCCACCCTGTTTGAAAATCTTCTTTGCTGTGATGCTGAAACACGCATTTGGTCCTGCAGCTGAAGGCATCTACCTCCGAATCAGGACAGACAGAAAGCTCTTCAACCTCTCCAGATTAAGAGCCAAGACTAAAGTCAAGCTGAGGTGCCTGCGTGGCTTCCTCTTTGCAGACGACGCAGCAGTAACCGCCCACTCAAGCGAGGACCTACAGCAGCTCATGACTTGCTTCAGCGATGCCTGCCAAGACTTCGGGCTTACCATAAGCTGGAAGAAAACACAGGTCATGGGACAGGATGTTGACTCTCCCCCAGTCATCAGCATCAATGACCATGAACTGGATGTCGTCCATGACTTTGTTTATCTGGGCTTTAAGGTCCATATGCGTAGCCTCCGACACATTCTGAACATCACCTGGCAGGACAAGGTCCCAAACAACACTGTCTTGGAAAGAGCCGGATGCACCAGCATGTACACGCTGCTGAAACAGAGACGTATGCGCTGGCTTGGCCATGTCGTGCGCATGGATGACGGATGGATCCCTAAAGACTCTCCTATATGGAGAACTAGTGCAGGGAAAATGTCCAACAGGCAGACCACAGCTGCAATTCAAAGACGTGTGCAAGAGGGACCTAAAAGCCTTGAACATTGACCAGAACAACTTGGAAGCAACAGCCCTCGAACGGTCAACCTGGAGACAAACTGTGCAGAAAGGTCTCTCCAAGTTTGAAGAGACATTTGCTCAGCAGCACGGGGAAAAGAGAATGAGAAGAAAGGCTGCATCCCAGGCAGACAGACCAGCGTCAGACTTCACCTGTGCCCTCTGCCACAGGGACTGTCATTTCCCGCATCGGACAGGCCAGCCACAACCATTGCCGTACCAGAATAGACACCTAGAGTGCAACTCCATAGTCTTCCGAGACTGAAGGATGCCTATTCATGCGCACACACACACACACACACACACACACACACACACACACACACACACACACACACACACACACATACATGCACACACACATGAATAAATACATTAATAATGGAACAATTGGTAACAACCATAACCTTAATCAAATCAAATTTTCACTGTTGCACACAAATGATAAAAATACAGAATATAAAAAAGCAGTTCAGTGAATAATTATGGCAAAGAACAGTAAAACACCTTTAATAAACAACCATACTACATACACACACACACACACACACACACACACACACACACACACACACACACACACACACACACTTATTACTTGTTGATAATTTGGACACACAAGTAGAATGTGAAATTCAGATTCTGGAACATCTTTACAAAAAGGGCAAAACGTCAGGTGACCGGGCAGTATAACAATATTTATGACTCTTCAATGGTGACACACCTAGTCTGAAAGGTAAGAGTAATGTTCTTCATGTTAAACAGCAATGTTCTTCATGTTAAACACAGCTTGTGGAAAACTAGGAACTGACTTGAAAGATTTATAAAAAGAGAATCGTTCACCTGAAACATCACCATTCCAGTTCTGCAAGAAACAATCTATTAATCTCTGTTTGAATTCCTACAAAAAAAAACATTAATATGAGATATTCCTTGATTTTCCCAAATGTGTGGCCGAATCCATAGCGATACAATATGAAGTAAACCTTAGAAAGCCAGTTATTCTTGTCTTTGCAATAAAGATTATTTAACATTTTATAAGCCCTGTAAGGGAGTCGACCTTCAGGCATTGTTATTGATTTAAGCCAAAATGTTATACATTTGGTTTTAGTACATATATAAAGAGGATACCTCCCAGTTTCAGCATAATCAGGGCATTAGGCGTCTGATACAGACATTCAGGATCTCTTAAGCGCAAACATATGCACCCTTTCAATAATTGTATCATCCGCCGTAAGACCCCATACATCAGAAGCGTAAGTGAGCATTGGTTGGATCTGACAGTCAAATAACTTAAAAAACAATGAAGGAATCTGGTCACTAACTGTCGACAGCAGTTTTAAAATGCAAAGAACACCCTTCCTAGCTTTAAGAGCCATGTCTTCCAAAGTGTATGAGAATGTCAGGCCAATAGAAAAAAAATAATACCAAGGTAATTATAGCTCTTGACAATCTCAATCTTTCTATTGCAGTAAAACCATTTTTCTTTTGATGAAATGTAACCACCATTTCTAAAAATAACTATTTTAGATTTGTCAAAGTTCGCTTGAAGACCAAGTCTGCTAGCTGTATTTTTCAAATATTCAGTTGTTGTTGAAGGCCAGTCACAGAATAAGACAAAAGAATTATATTGTCAGCGAAAAGAAGTATAAATATTTCCAAAATGTCGTCTGGTGACAACTTGATGCCAGTTTTCCTAAAGTGTGGACATCATTAGCCAATTCATTGATCAGAAAAGAGAACAGAATGGGACAATGTATTTCACCTTGCTTTACTCTCCAAGAGGACATATAAATACGTCGTGTCAGATCACTACCTACTCTTACTCTAGCTTTCACAAGACTGTACATGCTTGTGATTGCTCTATACATTCTGCCATTAATTCCATATTTCTTAAGGACTGTCTACAAGTAATTTCTGTGTGCTAAATCAAAGGCCTTTTTAAAGTCAATAAATGCGACATAAAGTTTACAATGGCGAAGAAGTTGCTTCTGTACTAAAGCTAAAAGAGTGAAAACATGGTCTGTTGTACAGAAAATGCGACGAAATCCAGCCTGCGCTTCATTTATAATATCGTCCTCTGCCCATGCAGTGAGACATTTATTCAAAATGTAGCTGTAAATCTTACTACATACGTTTAACAAGGAAATGCCTCTGTAGGTGTTGGAGAAAGTGTTTGAATCATTTTGATGTATTATAAACCTCATATATTGAAGAATTTTTTTTTTTTAGAATGAATAGTCTGATCATTTTATTTTAAAAAAAAAAAAAATGCATCTCATGAATGTAACGCCGATACTTTTAAATGAAGAGATAAAGCAAATTGAATAATATTTTGAAATATAATGCATCATCTCATTTCAATGTAACTTTTTTTCAGGGAAGAGATAAGCAGATAGATCATTATTTTGAAATATATTGCATCATTTTTTTCGAATGTAGCTGGAATGTAGCTCGAGATCTTTTACAATGAAGATCTGAGCAGAATGATTCCTCTGTCGCCCACTACACCCAACCCCCCCCCCCCAACCCCCTACCCCCCCCCCCCCCCCCCCCCCCCCCCCCCCCTCCAGATCCACCTAATTATGAGGAATTTGATCAGTTTTGATTCAACAATCTTTTAAATATGCAATTTGGAGCACAACATTTGCAAACAAAAAACAGGGTTTTGAATAGTTACCCAGATTTCCATAAAAATTCTGATATGAAGTTCACTTGATGTTGCTTTTTTTTAGTTTTTTTTTTTTTTTTTTTGAGAGAGAGAGAGATTTCTGATATGAAAAGTTAACTTTATGTTGCTTTTTTACTCGTTTTTCTGCACGGAGAGAGAGAGAAGGGGGGTAGAGAGAGAGAATGGGGGCAGGGGAGCCAGGGGGTGGAGGAGGGTAGGTCTGCCATCATGGTTTAAGTCAGCTGCACTGGTTACATCTGCCGTCTGGTTATATCTGCCATCCTGGTCAGGTCTGCAATTCTGGTTAGGTCTGCCCATCCTGGTTAGGTCTGTCATTCTGGTTAGGTCTCCCAGCCTGATTAGGGTCTGTTATTCTGGTTAAGCGTGTTATTCTGGTTCGGTCTGTTATTCTGGTTACATCTGCCATCCTGTTTAGGTCTGTCATTCTGGTTAGGTCTGTCATTCTGGTTAGGTTTGCCATCATGGTTAAGTCTGCCATCCTGTGCCATCCTGGTTAGGTCTGTCATTCTTGTTAGCTCTGTCATCCTGGTTAGGTCTCCCATCCTGGTTAGGTCTGCCATCCTGGTTAGGTCTGCCATCATGGTTAGGTCTGCCATCATAGTTAGGTCTGCCATCCTGGTCAGGTCTGCCATCCTGGTTAGGTATGCTGTCATGGTTAGGTCTGCCATCATGGGTAGGTCTGCCATTCTGGTTAGGTCTGCCATCCTGGTTAGGTCTGCCATTCTGGATAAGCATGTTATTCTGGTTAGGTCTGCCATCATGGTTAGGTCTGCCATCCTGTACCATCCTGGTTAGGTGATTCATTTTGGTTAGGTCGGCCATCCTGGTTAGGTCTGCCATCCTGGTTTGGTCTGCCATCATGGTTAGTACTGCCATCCTGGTTAGATCTGCTATCTTGGTTAGTTCTGGCAACATGGTTACGTCCGCCATCATGGTTAGGTCTGCCATCATGACTATGTCTGTCATTCTGGTTAAGCATGTTATTCTGGTTAGGTCTGTTATTCTGGTTGCATCTGTCATCCTGTTTAGGTCTGTCATTCTGGTTAGCTCTGCCATCCTGGTTAGGTCTCCCATCCTGGTTCGGTCTGTCATCCTGGTTAGGTCTGCCATCCTGGTTAGGTCTGCCATCATGGTTAGGTCTACCACCATGGTTAGGTCTGCCATTCTCAGCCATCCTTGTTAGATGTGTCATTCTGGTTAGGTCTGCCGTCTTGGTTAGGTCTGCCATCCTGGTCCGGTCTTCCATCCTGGTTCGGTCTGCCATCATGGTTAGTTCTGCCATCAAGGTTAGGTCTGCCATCCTGATTAGGTCTGCCATTCTGGGTAAGCGTGTTATTCTGGTTAGGTCTGTTACTCTGGTTAAATCTGACATCCTGTTTAGGTCTGTCGTTCTGGTTAGGTCTGCCATCCTGTGCCATCCTGGTTAGGTCTGTCATTCTAGTTAGGTCTGCCATCTTGGTTAGGTCTGCTATCCATGTTAGGTCTGCCCTCATGGTTAGGTCTGCCATCCTGGTTAGGTCTGCCATTATGGTTACATCTGCCATTCTAGTTAGGTCTGCCATCCTGGTTAGGTATGCCGTCATGGTTAGGTCTGCCATCCTGGTTAGGTCTGCCATTCTGGTTAGGTCTGCCATCCTGGTTAGGTCTGCCATCCTGGTTAGGTCTGCCATTCTGGTTAGATCTGCCATCCTGGTTAGGTCTGCCATTCTGGTTAAGCATGTTATTCTGGTTAGGTTTGTCATCCTGGTTAGATCTGCCATCCTGGTTTGGTCTTCCATCCTGATCTGCTCTGCGATCCTGTACCATCCTGGTTAGGTGATTCATTTTGGTTAGGTCTGCCATCCTGGTTATGTGATTCATTTTGGTTAGGTCTGCCATCCTGTACCATCATCCTGGTTAGGTGATTCATTTTTGGTTAGGTCTGCCATCCTGGTTAGGTCTGCCATCTTGGTTAGTTCTGGCAACATGGTTACGTCCGCCATCATGGTTAGGTCTGCCATCATGTTTAGGTCTGTCATTCTGGTTAAGCATGTTATTCTGGTTAGGTCTGTTACTCTGGTTACATCTGCCATCCTGTTTAGGTCTGTCATTCTGGATACGTCTGCTATCCTGTGCCATCCTGGTTCGGTCTGTCATTCTGATTAGGTCTGCCATCTTGGTTAGGTCTGCCATCATGATTATGTCTGTGTCATCCTGGTTAGGTCTGCCATCCTGGTTAGGTTTGCCATCATGGTTATGTCTGTCATCCTAGTCAAGTCTGCTATCATGGTTAGGTTTGCCATCATGGTTAAGTCTGCCATCCTGTGCCATCCTGTTTAGGTCTGCCATCCTGGTTTGGTCTCCCATCCTGGTTAGGTCTGTCATGCTGGTTAGGTCTGTCATCCTGGTTAGGTCTGCCATCCTGGCTAGGTTTGCCATCCTTGTTAGGTCTGCCATAATGGTTAGGCCGGCCATCATGGTTAGATCTGCCGTTCTCTGCCGTTCTTGTTAGGTGTGTCATTCTGGTTAAGTGTGCCATCTTGGTTATGTATGCCATCAAGGTTATGTCTGCCATCCTGGTTAGGTCTGATATCTTTGTAAGGTCTGCCATTCTGGTTAAGCGTGTTATTCTGGTTAGGTCTGCTATTCTGGCTACATCTGCCATCCTGTTTAAGTCTGTCATTCTGGTTAGGTCCGCCATCCTGTGCCATCCTGGTTCGGTCTGTCATTCTGGTTAGGTCTGCCATCTTGGTTAGGTCTGCCATCCTGGTTAGGTCTGCCATTATGGTTACGTCTGCCATTATGGTTAGGTCTGCCATCATGGTTAGGTCTGCCATCATGGTTCGGTCTCTCATGCTGGTTAGGTCTGCCATCCTGGTTAGGTCTGCCATCATGGTTAGGTCTGCCATTCTGGTTAGGTCTGCCATCATGGTTAGGTCTGCCATTCTGGTTAGGTCTGCCATCCTAGTTAGGTCTGTCATTCTGGTTAGTTTTGCCATCCTTTGCCATCCTGGTTATGTTAGTCATCCTGGTTAGGTCTGCCATCATGGTTAGGTCTGTCATTCTGGTTAGGTTTGTCATCTTTGTTCGGTCTGCCATCTTTGTTAGGTCTGCCATCCTGGTTAGGTCTGCCATCCTGATTAGGTCTGCTGTCATGGTCAGGTCTACCATCTTGGTTAGGTTTGCCATTCTGGTTAGGTCTGCCATCATGGTTAGGTCTGCCATCTTGGTTAGGTCTGCCATCATGGTTAGGTTTGCCATCCTGGTTAGGTCTGCCATCATGGTTAGGTCTACCATCCTGGTTACATCCGGCATCCTGGTTAGGTCTGTCATTCTGGTTAGGTCTGCCATCATGGTTAGGTCTGCCGTCTTGGTTAGGTTTGCCATCCTGGTTCGGTCTGCCATCCTGGTTACATCTGGCATCCTGTTTATGTCTGTCACTCTGGTTAGTCTCTGCCATCATGGTTAGGTCTGCCATCCTGTTTACGTCTGCCGTTATGGTTTTTGCTCTGCCATCCTGTTTACATCTGCCATCCTGGTTAGGTCTGGTATGATGGTTACATCTGGCATCCTGGTTAGGCCTGCCATCCTGGTTAGGTCTGGTATCATGGTTAGGTCTGCCATCCTGGTTAGGGTCTGCCAGCATGGTTAGGTCTGCCATCATGGTTAGGTCTGCCATCCTGGTTAGGTCTGCCATCCTGGTTTGGTCTGCCATCATCTGTCATCATGGTTAGGTCTGTTATCATGATTAGGTCTGCCATCATGGTTAGGTCTGCCATCATGGTTAGGTCTGCCATCTTGGTTTGGTCTGCCATCCTGGTTAGGTCTGCTATCCTGGTTAGGTCTGCCATCATGGGTTAGATCACTGCACCACAGCAACTGGTGGTGAGAGGAGAAATTTTACAAACATATCCACGTCCCATCATCAGTAGCAAAAACACTCTGGTTGTTTTGCAATAGAATTGAGAAGGTCTTACCTTGGGAAACAATAGTGACTGGAATCATTACAAAATGGACGTTGATAGCAGTATTTACATGAGATGCTGACTGACCTGCCAAGCCAGTGTGTAGCTGCAAGCGTTCCTGTATATGGAGTCCTGTGTGGGTGAGTCACTGAATCATTGACAAGACTGATGGGAGGGCATGCAGGAACTGCTTCCAGTGCCATCCCAGCAAGAGTTCCACAGTGCTTTATCTACCCTGGTCTTCGTCTTCTTCCTGAACTCTGTCACTGGGGCAGCACTGTGAAGAACAGTTCACCAGGTTCCTCCAGTTCTGTCTGTTGTAGGCCACAGCCTGAGTCTCAGCAAATGCTTCCCCTGTTCATTGTGCAGTGTGGTCAGTCCTTCTTCCCCTGTTTATTGTGCAGTGTGGTCAGTCCTTCCCCTGTTCATTGTGCAGTGTGCTCAGTCCTTCCCCTGTTGACTGTGCAATGTGGTCAGTCCTTCTTCCCCTGTTCATTGTGCAGTGCGGTCAGTTCTTGCCCTGTTCATTGTGCAGTGTGCTCAGTCTTGTTTATTGTGCAGTGTTCTCAGTACTTCCCCTGTTCATTGTGCAGTGTGGCCAATCCTTCCTCCCCTGTTGACTTCGCAGTATGGTCAGTCCACCTGTTCATTGTGCAGTGTGGTCAGTCCTTCCCCTGTTTATTGTGCAGTGTTGGTCAGTCCTTCCCCTGTACATTGTGCAGTGTGCTCAGTCCTTTCCCTGTTCATTGTGCAGTGTGGTCAGTCCTTCTTCCCCTGTTCATTGTGCAGTGTGCTCAGTCCTTCCCCTGTTCACTGTGCAGTGTGGTCAGTCCTGTTCATTGTGCAGTGTGGTCAGTCCTTCTTCCTCTGTTTATTGTGCAGCGTGGTCAGTCCTTCCCCTGTTCACTGTGCAGTGTGGTCAGTCCTGTTCATTGTGCAGTGTGGTCAGTCCTGTTCATTGTGCAGTGTGGTCAGTCCTGTTCATTGTGCAGTATGGTCAGTCCTTCCCCTGTTCACTGTGCAGTGCGGTCAGTCCTTCCCCTGTTCATTGTGCAGTGTGCTCAGTCCTTCTTCCCCTGTTCATTGTGTAATGTGGCCAGTCCTTCTTACCCTGTTCATTGTGCAGTGTGGTCAGTCCTTCCGTGGTCATTGTGCAGTGTGGTCAGTCCTTCCCCTGTTGATTGTGCAGTGTGGTCAGTCCTTCCCCTGTTTATTGTGCAGTGTGGTCAGTCCTTCCCGTGGTCATTGTGCAGTGTGGTCAGTCCTTCCCCTGTTGATTGTGCAGTGTGGTCAGTCCTTCCCCTGTTCACTGTGCAGTGTAGTCAGTCCTTCCCCTGTTCATTGTGCAGTGTGGTCAGTCCTTCTTCCCCTTTTCATTGTGTGCAGTGTGGTCAGTCCTTCCCCTGTTCATTGTGCAGTGTGGTCAGTCCTTCCCCTGTTCATTGTGCAGTGTGCTCAGTCCTTCCCCTGTTCATTGTGCAGTGTGGTCAGTCCTTCCCCTGTTCATTGTGCAATGTGGTCAGTCCTTCTTCCCCTTTTCATTGTGCAGTGTGGTCAGTCCTCCTTCCCCTGTTCATTGTGCAGTGTGGTCAGTCCTTCTTCCCCTGTTCATTGTGCAGTGTGGTCAGTCCTTCCCCTGTTCATTGTGCAGTGTGGTCAGTCCTTCCCCTGTTCATTGTGCAGTGTGCTCAGTTCTTGCCCTGTTTATTTTGCAGCGTAGTCAGTCCTTCCCCTGTTCATTGTGCAGTGTGGTCAGTCCTTCCCCTGTTTATTGTGCAGTGTAGTCAGTTCTTGCCCTGTTATTGTGCAGTGTGGTCAGTTCTCTCCCTGTTTATTGTGCAGTGTAGTCGGTCCTTCCCCTGTTTATTGTGCAGTGTGGTCAGTCCTTCCCCTGTTCATTGTGCAATGTGGTCAGTCCTTCTTCCCCAGTTAATTGTGCAGTGTGCTCAGTCCATAGTTAACACTTTTATAAGCTTTTTCTTTTTTCAAAGTCACTGGATCTTCTGACATGGCCATAGTTTTCTGTTCTGTACTGATATCAGTAGATCTTCTGACATGGCCTTAGCAGCGTAGTTTTCTGTTATACTTATGTACAGTGTATCCCATGTGTTGTATGTTGTCTGGTCATACACAGTGTATCCCATGTGCTGTATGTTGAGTGGTCATACACAGTGTATCCCATGTGCTGTATGTTGAGTGGTCATGTACAGTGTACGCCATGCGCTGTATAATAACTGGTCATATACAGTGTATGCCATGCGCTATGTGCTGAAGTGTCAGTTGCACCTCTTGTGGATTCTTCTTTCCAGATCCACTGTGAGGGACAATTTCTCGAGAGCTTATGGGAGGATAGAATATATCAATGCACACAGAAGCTTGAACTGGTGTTTCATTAAAGTGTTGTTGCCCTTGCTTGCTTGTTTTTCACATCTCTCTCTCTCTCTCTCTCTCTCTCTCTCTCTCTCTCTCTCTCTCTCTCTCTCTCTCTCTCTCTCTTCTTTACTGCTTTGAAAAACCACTCTTGCTTAGTAAACCAGAGTGTTGAATGCATGCTCGTGTACTTGAAAACAACTGCCTCATAAATCACTGTTCATTTCTCTCCTTAGGCTATGCTGATGATACCTTTTTGGTGACTAATGCTTCTTATGTGCGTGCATGCGCATGTGTGTGTGTGCGCGCGCGCGCGCGCTGTGTGTGTGTGTGTGTGTGTGTGCGTGATTGAGAGAGACAATTTCAGATTGTAATTTAGGGGCCAGGTCAAGATGGCAAAGAACATTCTTTTATGTAATTTTTATCCTTGGAAGTAAACAGTGTTAATCGATCAGTCAACAAGAATTCTCTTTGAGGCAGAATGTATTACTATGCCCACTGGTGTGTGGTGACTTTGATGGTCCTGGCCCTGTTTGTCCTTACAGACCTACAGGTACGTTTAGTGGACGGGCCCACTGAGAGGGAGGGTCGTCTGGAAGTCCGCCGGGATGGTGGTAACTGGGACACCCTGTGTGATGATGACTTCGGCAGTGATGATGCCACGGTGGGTGTGTCGTCAGCTTCACTTAGGTGCAATTGGAACCGTAAGCCCTCTTTTTGTGCTGGATAACAATAGTGACTTACAAATTTCATTAATTGATCTGAGTTCCACACACTTATCTATTGTAACTGTCTTGAAGGAAATAAATGATTAAGAACTTTGACCTCCGGTACCTGTCTATCTATCTATCTGTCTACCTATCTATCTATCTATCTATCTATCTATCTATCTATCTATCTATCTATCTATCTATCTTATAGTATCTCTCTATCTATCCATCCATCCATCTATCTCTATCTATCCATCCATCCATCTATCTGTCTGTCTATCTATCTATCTATCTGTCTGTCTATCTATCTATCTATCTATCTATCTATCTATCTATGGGTTCACACGCTTCTTGAAACTCAGTGAATTTTGAGAGCGAATTTTAAGGTCTTTAAAACCTTTGAAAATCAATGAAATGTGGTTCTGTTAACCAAACTTTCTTGAAAACCTTTGAAAATCAAGCCATCGGTTCCAAAAGTTTTTAATGTGGCAAAAATAAATGGCAATTCGATTTTTCTGCGTTCAGGTTGATGAAAAATAATTATTATTATCTAAACACCATTTTTTACATCGTTACGATCCCGGATTGCCGTCTGCTATTTAACCAAGGGAGATCATTTGTATCTTCATCAATTTTTATGCATGTATTGTAGCATTGAATAAAAAAAAAATCTTGGAAAACTCCTTCAGTTGTGTTCTTGGGAATCTGTAGGAACCGTGCAGTGAGTATATATCTATCTATCTCTCTGTCTATCGCTTATCTGCCTATGCATGTGAAGACTGGTATCAGTAGACAGCGAGGAAGAAATCGCTAGATGGTTCTTCGGGCAAGAAGGTGGGTCCAGCAGAGCATTGTGGACGTTAACAGGGCTCAGTGAGACACGAAGGACACTGCTGACCATCCACTGCATCTTGACTCATCTCCAGCCATCTTGACGTTGTTCTGCCACTGGATTCAGATGAGCAGGGACGAGTGAGTGAGGCTGACGACCCTCAAAAACTCTTCCTCACTTTAATCCAACTCATGCGCAAGTCACGACTTCACTTCTGTCATCTTGTTACGACCAGCCCCTGGAGGTCAGCCCTGACAGGATCAGTCTAAAAGGGAGTGAAGGGAGAGACTGACTGACCCTCACCCGCTCCGCAAGAGATCACACAGGAAAGATTGCACACACACCATTTATTCACACCAACATACACATAGTCACAAATAAGCATTCCAACACACACATTTGGTTTGTTCCTTCCCGTTGTCCCCCCCACCCTTACCTCCCCAAAGTTCACTGGGAGTATCGTGTCCAATCGGGTGTCCAAACCAGGTCTGTTCTGAATACGGTCTTTCAGTGCCGACACCCTCAGCACACACCCACACCACTCCCCCAATAGCACGACACAGAGTTAACCACACTTGCTTAGCTGTCACATGGGCTGCATGAAGTCTGAAAACAGTGTAGAACACATCCCATCAGATGAGGCAGTAGTCGTCAAGGGTCCCGGACAGGGGTAGGACCATCCGGTGAAGAACGAGTGCTCACACACTGTGGCCTCAAGGACGTCAGCCCGGGTGAAGCCAGTGGCAGGAGGAAAAAAAAGGAACAGAAAAGGGTACTAGAACCCTGCAGTCAGTATGGTGTAAAATATGCTGCTGAATCGTAACAGCCACCTGCATGAAGGGCGAGGGGCGGTGTTTGCTGAATACATTAGTAGCACGAGCTCAGCACAGACCTGGGCGTAAAACAGTAAACAAATGTGTAATGTTCGCTAAAGGACCTCTCACACGAGGCAGGCAAGAAATGACATCGAGTTAACAGGTTGAAAGAAAAGAATAGCAATTTATATCTCCATCTCTTCTTCACTCATGTTCAATGACCACTACACATTTTTCTTTCTTAAGATTTCAACTGAAAAGTACAGCAGTCATTGCTTTACAATTGCCACCACATTTACAAATAATCATAATTTAATGGCACAATTACCCCCACATTTATAGCAACACTTCAAAATAATCACACAATTCTCAAGCCACGTATCTAAATGTCGAATTGTGCATATGCACGCTCGCAAACACAAAACACTCGTTCCCCATGCACACACAAGCAGACGGTGGGCGAAGGATATAAGACCGGCGATTGTGACTGGGGCAGATGAGTGAGACCAAGCAAGTCCAAACCCTAAATCACCAAGTTCTCCCCTATCCCCACTGACTACCGCATCAACAGATGAGTTGAAAGGAGAGAGAATTTGGATGTTAATTTTGGCCAGGTTAAAAAGATCGAATTAACCAGAGAGAAAGGGGTCTCAAACAATATTTCTTTTATAATTTTGAAAGCAACAACAACAAAAAACTGCGCGAAAAGAGAAGGATTAGCCTGTTAACAACAACCCCCCCCCCCCCCCCCCACAAAACACAACTGATGCTTACCAGCTACCTGTGGGTGACCCTAGAAAGTGAAAGGTCAATTGACTCTCTGCCCTCTGTCCAGTCGAGTGAACCAGCCGAGCAGATGCGGGAAGCGCTGACATCCCTCCCCTACAGGCCAACTGCAGGAATGAAGGTACTGACTGTACCTTCGGCGATATGGTCAAGAACCAGAACTGGAGCGGGCGCTCCCAGGGACATCTTCCGCACAAGTGAAGAGAAAAGCCTTTCTAACCGCTGGCAGCAAACATACCACCATATAGCACAGAGAGAGAACACCTCAAGCTAAGGGGGATGCTGCACGTGTGGCAGGTAAAAAGACAGGTGAGAGGCCGATCGAGATAGCCAGTTCAAGAGAAAGGCACCAGCCACACGTGAACCTGCAGGGTGAATTACACGGGACAGTGAAATTGGAGAGAGAGAGAGAGAGAAAGTAAACCTAACCTGAGCTGAACGACATTAAGGTGCAGACACACTACACAGCCACATTAAGGGATTGATACAGGACAATAAAAAATAAAATAAAATAAAATAAACAAATGATACTACAACCCAAGATGGACCAAACCTCGCAGGCCTCATGACACACCTCGCCACTCATCTCCATCCCTTTTCTTCATATCCTGCGGCAAAGGGGACGTGGCAAAGCGACAGGTGTGGATACACTGGCAGCCGTAGTCACAACCTGACATGCAGGCGGTTTAAGCCTTGGGGTCACTTTTCAGTGAAGAAGCAGCACTGGAATTCAGCACCCACCTGAGCGACGGAGCAGCCCTATTTAGGAATGCCCTGCTCCCTCCCCTCGCCCACCCCTGTAGTCCAAGGGAAGGGGTTAGAAAAGGTGTGCTCAAACATTGCCTGCTTCACACACACCCTGGCCAGCATGCCGCGGCTGGGCGGGATCCTACTTAAGTGGTAAAAAGACATCAAGGAAATCTACAAAGATGACATGGCTCGCTCTAGGCTCATGGAATGTGCCGCACTTTAATGGACAGGGGTGGAACTGACAGACCAGAGAGGAGGACTGCTCTGATGACCAAACAGCTGGCAAAATAGAGAGTGCAGATGCTGCCATCAGTGAAACTCGGCTTGCAGAGGAAGGCCAACTGAAAGAGGTACATGCAGGGCACGCATTGTTCTGGATTGGACACAAACATGAGGAGTGCCATGAGGCAGGAGTTGGATTCACCATCAAATCCACCTGATCACCAAGCGTGGCAGCACCACCCAAGGGCATCAACGATCGCCTGATGACCGTCCGACTACCACTCCCAGGAAAGCGGTATGCCACTGTAGTCAGTCCCTGCACCCCCACTATGACAAACCCTGACAAGGTCGAAGAAGGATTGTATGAGAATCTGAAACAGACCCATCTCTCTTTCCATACCCAGAGCAGATAAACTCATCATCCTAGGTGATTTAACACCAGAGTCTGCACAGATCACATATCTTGGGATGGAGTTTTAGGGAAAATGGCGTTAGCAGCTGCAACAGCAATGGCCTTCTACTGCTGGAAACTGCGCTGCACATGACCTTCTCATCACCATTCGCTCTTTCGCCTTCATAGTCATAGTAAGACAACGTGGATGCACCCTTGCTCCAAGCTCTGGCATCTGCTGGATTATGTCATTGTCAGGCAAAGGGACAGGCAAGATGTCAGAGTTACTAAGGCCATGTGTGGTGCACAGTGCTGGACTGACCATCGCTTGTTGATCTCTGTGCAAAACATCAAGATACAGCCACCCAGAAGACCACAAGGAATAAAAGGTGCCAAAGCGACTGAACGTGTCCAGGCTTAAATGTGATCTCATTAGACAGAGATTGGTGCAAGAACTGGACAGCAACTTGAAAGGCTCAAGGTTCAATTCCCATGATGTTGAGACAGACTGGGAGGTATTTGGCGATACAGTCTATGCTGCTGCCTCAGAAATGCTGGGTCCCATCACACGAAAGCATCAGGACTGGTTGGACAAAAATAATGATCACATCCAAACATTTGCCGGATGAGAAACACAGACCCCATAGAACCCACCTCAATGATCCTGACCCTGTTTCCAAGCAAGCTGCATTCAACATTACAAAAATGACTGCACAATCTGAGCTGTGTAAAAAGCAGGATGCATCACTGAAAGAGAAGGCTGAAGAGATCCAGTCTTTTGCTGATGATAATGACATGAAGAACTTTTACAGTGCGCCTAAGACTATCTTTGGTCCCACAATGTTGGATCGACCCCACTCCTCAGAGCCGATGGAAATAGAATGATTACTGACAAGGATAAGATGCTTGAGCACCGAGCTAAACACTGATAGTGTCCTCAACCGCCCATGATTTATTAATGACGAAGCGATCGCAAGACTGCCTCAAGTCCCAATTGACTAGACCCTTGATGACCTCCCAGCCGAAACTCACCGAGTTATTCAGTCCACATGAAACCAGGAGAAACTTCCACAAGAATTCAAAGACGCCCCTACAGCGGAAAGGGAATCAGTAAATATGTCACAACTACTGTGGCATCTCACTGCTCTCCATCACTAGAAATATTCTGACCAGAATCTTACTCAACTGTCTCAACCAGCACATGGAGCAATGTACGCTACCAGATAACCAATTTGGATTGAGGAGAGGTCACAGCACTGTGGACATGATTTTCACTGCACGGCAACTACAAGGGAAATGTCAGGAGCAGGACATTGATGGACCTGACCAAGGCATTCAGAATTGCCTGCCATGAAGAGTTGTGGAAGATCATGGTCAAGTCAAGTTTGGATGCCCCTCAAAATACAATTCATTAGTCAGGCAGTTCCATGACAGTACGCAGACAAGAATGCAGGATGATGGAGAGTACTCACAGCCATTCCCTGTTTAAAATGGCGTCAAGCAGGGCTGTGTCCTAGCCCTCATCCTCTTTAGTTAGTGTGATGATTTCTGCCATTCTGACAGATGTTGTGCAAGAGATGGTGACATTGGAGGTGGCTTTAATTACCAGACTGATGGAAAGCTCTTCAACTTGAGGGGGCTACAAGCCAAAACCAGAGTCCAGGAAGACACTGCCTGTGACGTTCTCTTTGCCAATGATTGCACATTGAATGCTGCCACACAGTCTGACATTCAAGAGAGTATGGATTGGTTTGCTAAAGCATCAGCAACCTCCTGCAACCCCCTAGATAGAGCCCAACATCACAGTCAATTGCCAGAAGCTTACAGTGGCAGATAAGTTTGTCTACCTTGGCAGCACGTTATCATGAACTGCCAACATCAACGAAGAAGTTGCATTTAGGATTACTAGGGTTAGTGCATTCTTTGGCAGACTCCAAGACAAGGTGTGGGAAAGACGGGGAGAAAGTCTGCAGTTGTATTGCCATCTCTGCTGTATGCCTGTGAAACTTGGACAGTGTGCAGCTGACATGCCAGGCAAACTGAACTCTGTCGCACATGTGCGTGTGTGCACGTGTGTACATATTCATGTATGTATGTATGTATGTATGTCTACATGCATGTATGTATGTATGCATGTGTGTGTATGTATGTATGCATGCATGCATGTATGTATGTATGTATGTATGTGTATGCAAGACAGAGAGACTTCTTAATGTGTCTTTTTACATTCTTGCTTTATTTTCGTTACTCTCTTTTTTTTTTGCTTGTTTGCTTGTTTGTCTGATAGAGACATTGTAAGATAGAACCCCTGCTTCAATGATTTTATTCAGGTAAACACATAACCATCAAGTCACAACTATTTAACTTTATCGACTCTACAATTCCACTTCTGAAACAGATCTTACAGTTCATATTTGAAATCTAAGGTACTTCAATTCAATATATAGAGGCCATTTAGTCAATCATTTAGCTACATTCAATATATAGAGGCCATTTAGTCAATCATTTAGCTACTACATCTGTATAGACCTCTACTACATCTGTATAGACCTCTACTACATATGTAAAGACCTTCCAATGTACATGTTGGAAAATAATGTGTGTGTGAGAGAGAGGGAGAGAGAGACTGAGGGAATGATGAGAGAGAGAGACATTCACCTTCTTCAGCTGATGGTGGAATGGTTAAAAGTTGGACAGTTTGGGTCATTCAGGGGATGGTCTTGAGCTATTGGTAAACTGGTTACTTAAACTGTTTGGGTCAGTCAGCTAATCTTCTTCAGCAGTTAGTGATGAAGGGGTGATTTGGGGGACTGTCTGGGTCAGTTAATAGCCATTGTAGCCAGCTGTAGGTGACTTACTCGCTGGACTGTTTGGGTCAGTCACTGGACTTTCTTCGGCTGTTCATCATTACTCCTATGCGGCCTTCTGCTGTCATGTTCTTCATCTGCCGTGCTTCTAACCTGGGTGTCTCAACTCGGCATGTGGCAGGTGCTTTTACTGGGCATGTGTTCTCAGTTTAAAAACCATAAAAACCTTACCAATTTGACTTTTGTTCCTCCTTAGTAGGTGTGGTTGAAAATCTGTATATCTGCTTCTGCCATGGCCTTGAAGGCTCTGGCTGTCTTTAAAGGTCTACTTTAGAGATTTTTGAGAATTTTTTAAAAACAGGTCTACATATCATATAATTACAGTATGGTATTCATTACAAAAAAAAAAAAAAAAAAAAAAACGCCGGAAGAATTTAATAGATTTAAAAAACGACTTTTGCACACCTGTGCAAACCCTGTGTGGAAGACCGAAAACCCATGACGTGACTTGATGGAGTGGCTGTCAGCCGCGACCTACACAACATGGCAACGCCAAGTGAAATCAGCATGAATTGCAATCCCCCACAGCCTAAAAGTCACGAGGGGGTGGCAGATATTGTGCTGTAGGCGAGTGCAGCAGCTCAGCAGGAGACAGATATTCTTTGCACACATTTATCGTTGATCCAGATACTTGAAAGAAGTGGATTCGGTTCATGCAAACATGCCGGGCCGCTAAGTTCTTATTACCATGTCAGTTGCAGCTGGACCATGGAAAACAAGCAATTCCGACAATTGCCGAGCCCGCTCGAGTTGATCGAAAACTTCGTCTGCAAAGTGCGCATATACTTTGAAGGCGGAGTGGTGAGCTCATACAGATGAGTACGATAGTTGCACGTTTATTCTGTTCTTATCTATGGACAGAGCACACCTTTGTTAAATTAAATGAATGCATTAAGGCTTGAGGGAGGAGAATCTCCGCTCGCCATCCACGTGTGATCACATCAAGAAGTTGGTCGGTAGCCTCCCTCGAGACTTCGGTAAAGTCTGTACGCCTTCGGAATGCTGTGTTCGGACATCAAGCTGGAACTAAACGGCTTGTTTCCGTGGTCCTTCTTCTTCTTGTTTGTTATCTGCCCGCCTTCATCTAGCTGAAGATTCTGGCATCTACAAAGGGGTTCCAGTTTGCTGTGGGAGTTGTAGATCAATTTATGCAGTCAGTGCTCACTACCAAAACTGCATGGATAGTGGACAGGGGAAGTGAGGGCCACCACACCCACAATTTCAGACCTCTAACCATACTTTGGCAGGCCCTACTTTGGAGTGTGGTGGGGAGGGTTTGTACTCTTGGCATGGGGTGGGAGGGGTGGGGGAGATGGGGGTGGGGGGGGGGGGCAGTGGATCAGAGGTAGGACTGAAAGTCCACCACCGAGGCTGATTGAATTGCCTCACCTGGGAGCTTATTGAACTCCTTGGTGGGTGTGGGGGAAGAAGGAGTATTTACGATAATTTCTGCAGCTGGACTCCATGGCGTACTGGTGTACATGAGAGTGCCGAGTGCGTGTCCAGTTTTCAGGAGTCTTGGCTCATGGTTGGTCTCGATCCAGCTGGAACTGACATGGTAAAAAGAACTTAGCGTTAAAAACTGATAAGGTAAAGGCCTTGCAGAAACATCTCCAGAGGCACATTGGCTGTCGCAATCATATAGTCACTGCTTTTACATGATAAATTGAATTCCGAGCGAGATGTGCAAGAACCATCACAATTGCTTTCTGTCGCCGTCACTGACACTCATGTGACGTCATATCCAAGAGCAGTTAAGCCATGCCAAGATTTAGTTGATTACCTCCCGTTTTCTTGATTACAGGTGAAAATGCCCACTTTCGCGGATCAATTTTGTGTGATAGGTAGCGAATCAGATGTTTATTTTACCAATTCATCAAACATTTCATATTTCTGCATAAGCTGACCAATTATCGAAAACCTCTAAGGTAGACCTTTAACCAGACATTAAGAGATGTGTTCATGTGTTCATGATGAGTCTCCAGCCTCCCTTACTTTATGCTCAATGGCGAAGACTTTGGCTTGGAAGACAGAATCCCTAAAGCTGGTGGTTACACTGGCATACTTTTCAGTCTTGTAGATGTGAGCTTCATTCTCCTTTGACATGGAACGGTGAGTGTCAACATAATGAATTTGTTTCCATAAACCAGAGTGTCATGCCACCTATCTCACAGAGTGTCATGCCACATTTCTCACAGTCTCGGCCACATTTCTCACAGAGTCACATGCTACATTTCTCACAGTTGCATGCCACATTTCTCACAGTCTCATGCCACATTTATCACAGTCTCATGCCACATTTCTCACAGAGTCGCATGCCACATTTCTCACAGTCTCATGCCACATTTCTCACAGTCCCATGCCACATTTCTCTTGGGCCCTCGGTGGTTTTCCTGTCGTGGAATCAGGAAATGAACAAAAGGATTACCAAGCCTCCGGAAAACATTGACTTTACCTGCCTGAGGAAGACCCAATAGGTGGAAAAACGTTGCCTGTTTTGCATTGTGTGTTTCTTCATATGGGCTGTTCAGACGTTCTCTATTTCTCCTGTTATGATTCAATGTCCCATCTGCAGTGTGTGTGTTCTTCATGTGGCTGTTCAGACGTTCTCTGTTTCACCTGTTACGTTTCAATGTCCGTCTGCAGTGTGTGTGTTCTTCATGTAGCTGTTCAGACGTTCTCTGTTTTTCTCCTGTTATGTTTCAGTGTCCGTCTGCAGTGTGTGTGTTCTTCATGTGCATGCGTGTGTGTGTGTGTGTGCGTGCATGTGTGTGTGTGTGTGTGTGTGTGCACGCATGTGTGCGTACATACATATCTGTCTGTCTATGTGTCTGTGTGTCGATCTGTCTATCTTTCTATCTATATATGTTTATCTCACAGGCCATACCAAATAGAGCTTACGGTTGGGGGTCGGGGACCATGTATCTGGATGATATGCAGTGCCAGGGGACAGAATCAAACCTTGAACAATGCCCTCATCGGGAAAGGGCTCTGGCTATTGTCATCCATTTGAAACAGTGGCAGTCCGTTGTGAAGGTAAATAGATCCCGGTCTCCATATCCGACATTAAACACAGCCAAGTTAGTTTGTTCTAAATTCAGGTCCGTTGTAACTCTGTCAGTTTGTGTATTGTGAATGAGTGGTGTGAGTGCTTGCGTGTGTGTGTGTTCGTGTGCACACGCATTCATGCATGCAAGTGTGTATATCCTTGTGTGTATGTGATTTTTCTCTCTTTCTCTCTCTCTCTCTCTCTCTCTCTCTCTCTCTCTCTCTCTCTCTCTCTCTCTCTCTCTCTCTCGTTTAAACTTCCAGATTTCATAATGAATTGTGCAACAGAAAAAAAACCAAGGTCATGATATTACAATGCAGTAATACACATTCAATTCGTTGGTCTGTGTGAAGAAAGAAATAATTCAGTCACAAGAAGAAGAACAAATGCAATTAACAACAGCAATAACACACACATGCATGCATGCACGCGCGCGCACACACACACACACACACACACACACACACACACACACACACACAGAAACAAGTAGTTAGCTGTTGAGTAAAATATTTTTTTCATTTGTTTGAATTATTTTGCTGCATTATTTTGGGTGAAAATATGTTCCATTTGTTTGAATCATTTTTGATGTATTGTAAACCTCAGAACTCAGAACTTTAAATGAACAAGGCCATATGCCCCATGTCATGGAGGTGGGATTGCTTCAAAATAAGGGAAATGCAGCTAACTACAAAAAAAAAAAAATGTTCGTATGTATGTATGTAGAGCACAGACCAATCAGCCGTGTCTCCCTGATGAGTCCGATCCAGCGGACGAAAGGCCTCGGAGCAGGCAATACATATAGATCTGTCTTCGAGAGGGATTGCGATAGTTTCCTCATGCAGCTAGTGAAGGGTTTTCATATTTATGATATACATTTTCCCATTTTTACTTCATTTTTTCATTTTTTTTTCCTCTCAATTTCAAGTCTCTTTGCCAGCACAATTCTTAGCCTGCTGACAATGCTTGGGTTATTGAACAGCAGAGCTGACCACTCAGACTGTTCCATATCTTTTTGATCTCCCTTGCATCCTTAAATGGATCCTCAAGCATAGGCTCAAAGATTGTCCCTTACATTTTATACTGTTTGCGTAATGTTTTTAGTTTTCAACAACTTTTTTTCCTCTCCACACTTCCGTTTTGTTTAATTCTACTACCCTTTCGCTGGCTGCTTTGGGGGTGCTGTTGGATTCTTTTTCGAACCCTTGGCGGTCGGAACACCACAGAATTATGGACTGTGGTGTGTCTCTATCTGACGCCAAGAGCACAGACACAATCAGCCGTGCAGCGGACGAAAGGCCTCGGAGCAGGCGATACATATAGATCTGTCTTCGAGAGGGATTGCGATAGTTTTCCTCATGCAGCTAGTGAAGGGTTTTCATATTTATGATATACATTTTCCCATTTACTTCATTTT